>JAUPTC010000600.1:0-41973 GCA_030762895.1 Sophora flavescens
ATAAAACCCATTTACACTTATTGAATTAAAATTAACAACTAAAATTGGACTCTTCTTCATGTTGCACGCCCCTCTTGTCATGGATCATTTAGTTGGATAATGTAAGTTAATAATTTGGGCTTCATTCCATCCAATCTTGCATTTGGGCTTGCTTCCATGATGAGAACCATAGTTTGCATTAACACTTGTTGGGCTTTCTTGGTTGTAAAATTTGTCATTGGCCCACCAAGTCCTTGGTTAGCTTCTTGAACTATACTCAAAATTGGGCTCATATCAGTTTGTTTATTGTTTTGTTAATTATGTGGGAGTTACACTTTTTAATATGAGAAGTAAAGTGTGGCAGCCACATAATGATGGTTATGAGAGAATAATAAACTCACCATTAGAGGCTGAGTTAAGGAGGGAATTAGTGAGTCATTTAGTGACATGATTAGGCTAATTATTGTGGGGGTTATGATCTCTTTTGGAAGCCAAAAAGTTGGCAGCCTAATACTCTATTTGTACACTCCATTTTCATGTTGAATAGTAACTTGGATGTTGAATTTGGATTAAATCCATTTGTGAGGGAATTGTCTCTCTTTGGTTCTTGGTTGAGCCATCTTGTTCTTATCAAGAATCCAGGATTCTTGTGGCGAACCTCACATGGCTTATCAAACTCTCTAGTTTGTGGCGCCATCATCATCTCTAATCTTCACCATTTTCATATTTTCTTCCTTTTATGATACAACTCAATTCTGACTTGGATTTGTAATTGGTAAAATTCAACCAAAAAGATCATCAACAAGGCAACCTCACCATTTGGTTGTCATCAAGTGGTATCAAAGCTTAGGCTTTGGTTGAATTTTGAGTTTTGTTCTTCTTCTACCTTTCTCCTTTTCTTCTTTATGCTATGTTGCGATTTGAAAATTTCGACTATGTGCAAGAACATAGGAAAGAGGTTGAAGAGTGGATCCGGCAAATGCATGAGAGGCGTGACAAGAGGATGAGAGAGAACGAATAAAAGAGGTTGAGAAAAGAGGAAAGAATGAAAAGACTAATGGAAAGTTTTGAAGACCATGTGAAGAAGTTGGTGGAAGACTCCAACAAGAAAGAGAATGAGAAGAAAGAGAGAGAGAAAGCAAAACAAGAGAATGAGGCAAAAGCAAAAGAGAGTGAAAAGAAAAGTGATGGTCAAAAGGAAAAAGAAAAAGAGAGTGAAAAGAAGAGTGATAATCAAGAGGGAAAAGAAAAAGAGAGTGAAAAGAAGAATGATGAGCAAGAGAAAATTAGTGAGCAAAAAGAGAGTTCTTTGGCAACAAAAAGTGAGGAGAAGAGGGCTTTGATTTCAAGACAGCCCCAATGCATAATTTATTGCAAGGACTTTTGTTTAATTTCCAATGCTTCTAATGATCTCTCTTTGCCTAGTGGTGTTGTAACTCTTTTGCAGAAATTTGGAGATTTCATCCCAAAGGAAGTACCCCACCCATGGTTGGGAAACTTTCAAGGATTCCAAAAGTCTCAATAAAGCACCTACTCATGCTTTACCTCCTATTGAAATATATTATGAACTTAAATTTGATACAACCGATGTAACGGAAGAGTTCATCCCAAGGGAGGTACTCCATGGCTTGGGAACTTGCATGGTTACCCAAAAGTATGGATATCTTAAAACAAGATTCGATAACATGCTTGGGATTGAAGTCATAAATTCGAGGACGAATTTTCTTAAAGAAGGAGGGTATGATATGAGCCATGGGGGGGGGGGCAAGTCCAATTTCCAACAAGAATTATTTGAGCCCAATGAAGACCATGGATCAAGAATCAAATCAAGGACTTGGTGGGCCCATGACAAAAGTTAGACACAAGAAATCCCAACAAGCTCTTAATTACATGGGGGCTATTTTGATAGAAGCAAGCCCAAGAATGAGACCAAATGGAATGGAGCCCCAATTGATGACCTATCTCATTCAACTAGAAGACCCATGATCATTTTCAAATGGGGCGTGCTCTAGTTATGAGTCCACTTAGTTGTTTTATTTTAATTCAATAAGTGTAATGGGTTATGTGTGTGTGTCCAAATTGGCTAAGTGTTGCAAATGGGTCAAGCCCACTTAAGTCCATGTTGTACACGAATTTGGGAGCTTAGTAGGAGGAATCTTTGGTTTGCATGCCAATAGTAACTCCTATAAGTTATTAGTTTGTTTATTGTTTTGTTAATTATGTGGGAGTTACACTTTTTAATATGAGAAGTAAAGTGTGGCAGCCACATAATGGTGGTTGTGAGAGAATAATAAACTCACCATTAGAGGCTGAGTTAAGGAGGGAATTAGTGAGTCATTTAGTGACATGATTAGGCTAATTATTGTGGGGGTTATGATCTCTTTTGGAAGCCAAAAAGTTGGCAGCCTAATACTCTATTTGTACACTCCATTTTCATGTTGAATAGTAACTTGGATGTTGAATTTGGATTAAATCCATTTGTGAGGGAATTGTCTCTCTTTGGTTCTTGGTTGAGCAATCTTGTTCTTATCAAGAATCCAGGATTCTTGTGGCGAACCTCACTTGGCTTATCAAACTCTCTAGTTTGTGGTGCCATCATCATCTCTAATCTTCACCATTTTCATATTTTCTTCCTTTTATGATACAACTCAATTCTGACTTGGATTTGTAATTGGTAAAATTCAACCAAAAAGATCATCAACAAGGCAACCTCGCCATTTGGTTGTCATCAAGTGGTATCAAAGCTTAGGCTTTGGTTGAATTTTGAGTTTTGTTCTTCTTCTACCTTTCTCCTTTTCTTCTTTATGCTATGTTGCGATTTGAAAATTTCGACTATGTGCAAGAACATAGGAAAGAGGTTGAAGAGTGGATCCGGCAAATGCATGAGAGGCGTGACAAGAGGAAAATTAGGGTTTGAATTAGTGTTTTGGGTCAAACTTAGGGCTTTGGGTTAAAATTAGGGTTTTGGTCTAAAATTAGGGTTTTGGGTCAAAATTAGGGTTATGGGTCAAATTTAGGGTTTTGGGTCAAAATTAGTGTTTAGGGTTTGAAATAGGGTTTCGAGTTTAAAATAGGGTTTGGGTCAAAAATAGGGTTAGAATTAGGGTTTTGGGTCAAAATTAGGGCTTTGGGTCCAAAATAGGGTTTTTGTTCAAAATTAAGGTTTACGGGTTTGATTTGGGTTTTGAATTAAAAATAGGGTTTCGGGTCAAAATTAGGGTTTTGTGTTAAAAATAGGGTTTCGAATCAAAATTAGGGTTTTGGGTCAAAATTAGGGCTTTGGGTCAAAAGTAGGGCGTCGGGTAAAAATTAGGGTTCTGGGTCAAATTTAGTGATTTGGGTCAAAATTAGGGTTTAGGGTTTGAAATAGGGTGTTGAGTTTAAAATAGGGTTTTGGGTCAAAAATAGGGTTAGAATTATGGTTTTGGGTCCAAATTAGGGTTTAGGGTTGGAATAAGGTTTTGAGTTAAAAATATGGTTTTGGGTAAAAAATATGGTTAGAATTAGGGTTTTGGGTTAAAATTAGGGTTTCGGGTCAAAATTAGGGCTTTGGGTTAAAATTAGGGTTTTGAGTCAAAATTATGGTTTTTGGTCCAAATTAGGGTTTTGGGTCAAAAATAGGACAAGAATTAGGGTTTTGGATCAAAATTTAGGGTTTGGGTTCAAAATTAGGGTTCTGTGTCGATTTAGGTTTTAGGGTCAAAATTAGGGTTTTGTGTTAGTGATATGATCCTAAAAAGGATCATGTAAATTTTCGGATCTATCCTTGAGTGACCAAGCAAAATTGTAGAAGAAGGTGAAATACAAAATTGGATAAGATGAGAAATGGGAGGTAGGCGCCACAAATCCAAGGGGATTTGATAAGCCAATGTGAGGTTCGCCACAAGAATCTTGGATTCTTGATAAGAACAAGGGTTGGCTCAATGAAGAACCCAAGAGAGAAAACACTCTCACAATTGGAATCAATCCAAAATGAACTCAAAGTTGACATTCATCATGTAATAGGTGTGTACATATAGCATAGGGAAATAAAAACCAAAGGTCATCATAAGATGACATAAACTCCTAATAACTAGACATAACTCTCCACTAAGTGGTTATTAAAAGAACATAACTATCCTACTTAAGAAAATAATAAAAGTGGTTCCATAACTTCTAAAGGAGTTACCTAGGCATGCAAGCCAAAGGTTGCTCTCCTTTGTAAGTTCCAAAAACGTGCCAGCCACCATTCATAATGGGCCTTGCTCATTCATCAAGCTTAGTGTAGCCCAATTAACATATAACTCATTTAAGGTCCAAGAATTCGTATTAAACTTGCAGCCCATTTTTCACCATGATAGAAGCCGAATTTGGTCAAGAGGCCTGAGATATGATTTGTAGATAATTCCATAAGCTTTCCAACGCACCAAAGAATACATCAATCGGAGATTCGTAGCTCAAGATATGATCAAATCAAGCATACGGGTTCACCACAATGAAAATAAAATTTTCATCAAAAAATATTAATTTGGCCTCAAATTGGACATCATCCTTGGTTTGCATCATTCCCTCCCTCTTGAAAAGAATTCGACCTCGAATTTATTGCCTTAAGGAGTCTTCTTTATCCTCCGGGTTCAAACACAACCAATTTGAATCCATGGGGCACCTCTCTTGGAATTGTTTCTTCAACTTCCTTCAAAATAGAGTCATCACCTCTAGGCAAAGAGTTTGCATTAGTAGTCAAACAAGCATCGTTACATAGAAAGATATATATAGGCTGCCTTGCCAGCATTGTTCCCTTCACCTTATTTTCTTTTATAGGAAGATTCTCAATTCTTCTTTCAACCTTTGCCTCAATTTTTGTCTTTTTATTTTCCCCTTCAAAAAATGCAGTCTCCACCTTTTTCTCAACATCTTTTTCATTCTGTTTGTTTTCCTCCATTCCCTTTTGATACGATCCTAGTAAGGAACATATATATTTTCGGATCTATCCTTGAGTGACCAAGCAAAATTGTAGAAGAAGGAAATACAAAATTGGATAAGATGAGAAATGGGAGGTAGGCGCCACAAATCCAAGGGGATTTGATAAGCCAATGTGAGGTTCGCCACAAGAATCTTGGATTCTTGATAAGAACAAGGGTTGGCTCAATGAAGAACCCAAGAGAGAAAACACTCTCACAATTGGAATCAATCCAAAATGAACTCAAAGTTATCATTCATCATGTAATAGGTGTGTACATATAGCATAGGGAAGTAAAAACCAAAGGTCATCATAAGATGACATAAACTCCTAATAACTAGACATAACTCTCCACTAAGTGGTTATTAAAAGAATATAACTATCCTACTTAAGAAAATAATAAAAGTGGATCCATAACTTCTAAAGGAGTTACCTAGGCATGCAAGCCAAAGGTTGCTCTCCTTTGTAAGTTCCAAAAACGTGCCAGCCACCATTCATAGTGGGACTTGCTCATTCATCAAGCTTAGTGTAGCCCAATTAACATATAACTTATTTTAGGTCCAAGAATTCGTATTAAACTTGCAGCCCGTTTTTCACCATGATAGAAGCCGAATTTGGTCAAGAGGCCTGAGATATGATTTGTAGATAATTCCCTAAGCTTTCCAACGCATCAAAGAATGCATCAATCGGAGATTCGTAGCTCAAGATCTGACCAAATCAAGCATACGGGTTCACCACAATGAAAATAAAATTTTCATCAAAAATATTAATTTGGCCTCAAATTGGACATCATCCTTGGTTTGCATCATTCCCTCCCTCTTGAAAAGAATTCGACCTCGAATTTATTGCCTTAAGGAGTCTTCTTTATCCTCCGGGTTCAAACACAACTCTTTTGAATCCATGGGGCACCTCTCTTGGAATTGTTTCTTCAACTTCCTTCAAAATAGAGTAATCACCTCTAGGCAAAGAGTTTGCATTAGTAGTCAAACAAGCATCTTTACATAGAAAGATATGTATAGGCTGCCTTGCCAACATTGCTCCCTTCACCTTATTTTCCTTTATAGGAAGACTCTCAATTCTTCTTTCAACCTTTGCCTCAATTTTTTTCTTTTTATTTTCCCCTTCAAAAAATGCAGTCTCCACCTTTTTCTCAACATCGTTTTCATTCTGTTTGTTTTCCTCCATTCCCTTTTCTTCTACCTTTTTCTCATGGCTTTCTTTTTTTATTACTTCTCCTTCTTTGTTTTCCTCATCCACCAAACCCTCTTCTTTTATTTTCTTCTCACTCATTCTTCTTCTCTCACTCTCTCCTTTCAAGTACATTTGATCTTTATACACTTGTTTTGGTGACAATGGTCCAAGAGTAATTTTGCGATTATTAAATACAAATGAGTACTTGTTGTTGTCGGCATCATATCTCGCTTGTCGTTCAATCCTCCATGGATGCCCAAGTAACAAGTGCTTCGTTTCCATGGGCACCACATCACATAAAACGTCATCTTCATATCTCCCAATCCGGAATGGCACTCGTACTTGTTTGTTCACCATCACGTCACCAAAATCACTAAACTCCGGGATGCTCCAAATGACATACGGTTGTGGATGCTCTAGAAGAGGAAGTCCCAACTTTTGCACCATGGTGGTACTAGCTAGGTTGATGTAACCCTTTCTATCAATGACCAAGCTACATATCTTGTCCTTCACATAGCATCTAGAATAGAAAAGATCCTCCATTTTCTTGGCATCATTTTTCTTCATTAGTGACTCCATGAAGAACCCACTAAGAAAAATTCAAACTTTCGAAAAAAATTGGAGACACAAAATCATAAGTCACTCTAGGAAGGATGGCTCTAGATACCAAATGATACGATCCTAGCAAGGAACATATATATTTTCGGATCTATCCTTGAGTGACCAAGCAAAATTGTAGAAGAAGGAAATACAAAATTGGATAAGATGAGAAATGGGAGGTAGGCGCCACAAATCCAAGGGGATTTGATAAGCCAATGTGAGGTTCGCCACAAGAATCTTGGATTCTTGATAAGAACAAGGGTTGGCTCAATGAAGAACCCAAGAGAGAAAACACTCTCACAATTGGAATCAATCCAAAATGAACTCAAAGTTATCATTCATCATGTAATAGGTGTGTACATATAGCATAGGGAAGTAAAAACCAAAGGTCATCATAAGATGACATAAACTCCTAATAACTAGACATAACTCTCCACTAAGTGGTTATTAAAAGAATATAACTATCCTACTTAAGAAAATAATAAAAGTGGTTCCATAACTTCTAAAGGAGTTACCTAGGCATGCAAGCCAAAGGTTGCTCTCCTTTGTAAGTTCCAAAAACGTGCCAGCCACCATTCATAGTGGGACTTGCTCATTCATCAAGCTTAGTGTAGCCCAATTAACATATAACTTATTTTAGGTCCAAGAATTCGTATTAAACTTGCAGCCCGTTTTTCACCATGATAGAAGCCGAATTTGGTCAAGAGGCCTGAGATATGATTTGTAGATAATTCCCTAAGCTTTCCAACGCATCAAAGAATGCATCAATCGGAGATTCGTAGCTCAAGATCTGACCAAATCAAGCATACGGGTTCACCACACTGAAAATAAAATTTTCATCAAAAATATTAATTTGGCCTCAAATTGGACATCATCCTTGGTTTGCATCACCTTTTCTTCTACCTTTTTCTCATGGCTTTCTTTTTTTATTACTTCTCCTTCTTTGCTTTCCTCATTCACTGAACACTCTTCTTTTATTGTTTTCTCAATCATTCTTTTTTTTCTCACTCTCTCCTTTCAAGTACATTTGATCTTCATACACTTGTTTTGGTGACAATGATCCAAGAGTAATTTTACGATTATTAAATACAAATGAGTACTTGTTGTTGTCGGCATCATATCTCGCTTGTCGTTCAATCCTCCATGGACGCCCAAGTAACAAGTGCTTCGTTTCCATGGGCACCACATCACATAAAACATCATCTTCATATCTCCCAATCCGGAATGGCACTCGTACTTGTTTGTTCACCATCACGTCACCAAAATCACCAAACTCCGGGATGCTCCAAATGACATACGGTTGTGGATGCTCTAGAAGAGGAAGTCCCAACTTTTGCACCATGGTGGTACTAGCTAGGTTGATGTAACCCTTTCTATCAATGATCAAGCTACATATCTTGTCCTTCACATAGCATCTAGAATAGAAAAGATCCTCCATTTTCTTGGCATCATTTTTCTTCATTAGTGACTCCATGAAGAACCCACTAAGAAAAATTCAAACTTCTGAAAGAAATTGAAAAAAACAAAATCATAAGTCACTCTAGGAAGGATGGCTCTGATACCAAATGATATGATCCTAAAAAGGATCATGTAAATTTTCGGATCTATCCTTGAGTGACCAAGCAAAATTGTAGAAGAAGGTGAAATACAAAATTGGATAAGATGAGAAATGGGAGGTAGGCGCCACAAATCCAAGGGGATTTGATAAGCCAATGTGAGGTTCGCCACAAGAATCTTGGATTCTTGATAAGAACAAGGGTTGGCTCAATGAAGAACCCAAGAGAGAAAACACTCTCACAATTGGAATCAATCCAAAATGAACTCAAAGTTGACATTCATCATGTAATAGGTGTGTACATATAGCATAGGGAAATAAAAACCAAAGGTCATCATAAGATGACATAAACTCCTAATAACTAGACATAACTCTCCACTAAGTGGTTATTAAAAGAACATAACTATCCTACTTAAGAAAATAATAAAAGTGGTTCCATAACTTCTAAAGGAGTTACCTAGGCATGCAAGCCAAAGGTTGCTCTCCTTTGTAAGTTCCAAAAACGTGCCAGCCACCATTCATAATGGGCCTTGCTCATTCATCAAGCTTAGTGTAGCCCAATTAACATATAACTCATTTAAGGTCCAAGAATTCGTATTAAACTTGCAGCCCATTTTTCACCATGATAGAAGCCGAATTTGGTCAAGAGGCCTGAGATATGATTTGTAGATAATTCCATAAGCTTTCCAACGCACCAAAGAATACATCAATCGGAGATTCGTAGCTCAAGATATGATCAAATCAAGCATACGGGTTCACCACAATGAAAATAAAATTTTCATCAAAAAATATTAATTTGGCCTCAAATTGGACATCATCCTTGGTTTGGATCGTAAATGTTTCGGGTCAATATTAGGGTTCTAGGTCAAATTTAGGGTTAGAAATAGTATTTTGGGTCAGAATTAGGGCTTTGGGTTAAAATTAGGGTTTTGGGTCCAACAAAGGGGTTTAGGGTTTGAATTTGGCTTTTTAGTTAAAAAAAAGGTTTTATGTCAGAAATAGGGTGAGAATTAGGGTTTTGGGTTATAATTAGGTTTTTGGATCAAAATTAGGTTTTTGGGTCAAATTTTGGGTTTACGATCAAAATTAGGGTTTAAGGTTTGAATTAGGGTTTTGAGTTACAAATAGGGTTTTGGGTAAAAATTAGGGTTTCGGGTCAAAATTAGGGCTTTGGTTTAAAATTAGGGTTTTGGGTCAAAATTATGGTTTTTGGTCCAAATTAGGGTTTTGGATCAAAATATAGGGTTTCAGGTCAAAATTAGGGTTCTGTGTCAAATTTAGGTATAAGGGTCAAAATTAGGGTTTTGGGTTAGAATTAGGGTTTCGGGTCAATATTAGGGTTCTGGGTTAGAAATAGGGTTTTGGGTTCAAATTAGGGTTTGGGTCAAAATTAGGGCTTTGGGTTAAAATTAGGGTTTAGGATCAAAATAATGGCTTTGGGGGTTAAAATTTGGGTTTTGGGTTAAAATTAGGGAATTGGGTCCAAATTAGGGTTTTGGGTCAAAATTAAGGCTTAGTGTTAGAATTAAGGTTTTGAGTTAAAAATAGGGTTTTGGGTAAAAAATAGGGTTAGAATTAGGGTTTTGGTTTAAAATTAGGGTTTCGGGTCATATGGGTCAGATTTAGGGTTTAGTGTCAAAATTAGGGTTTATGGTTTGAAATATGGTTGAGTTTAAAATAGGGTTTTGGGTCAAAAATAGGGTTAAAATTAGAGTTTTAGGTCAAAATTAGGCTTTGGGTTAAAATTAGGGCTTTGTGTCAAATTTTGGGTTTTGGTTCCAAATTAGGGTTTTTGGGTCAAAATTAAGATTTAGGGTTTGAATTTGGGTTTTGAGTTAAAAATAGGATTTTGGGTCAAAAATAGAGTTGGAATTAGGGTTTTGTGTTTGTGTCAAATTTAGGGTTTAGTTTCAAAATTAGGGTGTGAATTAGGGTTTTGGGTCAAAATTAGGGCTTTGGATTAAAAGTAGGGTTTCGGTTAAAAATTAGGGTTCTGGGTCAAAATTAGGGTTTAGGGTTTGAAATAGGGTTTTGAGTTTAAAATATGGTTTTGGGTCAAAAATAGGGTTAGAATTATGGTTTTGGGTCCAAATTAGGGTTTAGGGTTTGAATTAGGGTTTTGAGTTAAAAATATGGTTTTGGGTCAAAATAGGGTTCAAATTAGGGGTTTGAGTTAAAATTAGGGTTTCGGATCAAAATTAGGGTTTTGGGTCAAATTTAGGGTTTAGGGTCAAAATTAGAGTTTGAATTAGGGTTTTGGGTTAAAATTAGGGCTTTGGATTAGAATTAGTGTTTTGGGTTAAAATTTTGGTATTGTGTCCAAATTAGGGTTTTGGGTCAAAATTAGAGTTCAGGGTTTAAATTAAGGTTTTGAGTTAAAAATAAAAATTAGGGTTTCGGGTCAAAATTAGGGCTTTGGGTTAAAAATAGGGTTTTGGGTTAAAATTATGGTTTATGATCAAAATTAGGATTTAGGGTTTGAATTAGGGTTTTGAGTTTAAAATTGGGTTTTGGGTCAAAATTAGGGCTTTGGGGGGCTAAAATTTGGGTTTTGGGTTAAAATTTGGGTTTAGGGTTTAAAATTAGGGTTAGGATTTTGAGTTAAAAATAAGGTTTAGGGTAAAAAATAAGGTAAGAATTAGGGTTTTGGGTTTAAATTACGGTTTCGGGTCCTAATTAGGGTTCTGGGTCAAATTTAGGGTTTAGGGTCCAAATTAGGGTTTAGGGTTTTGAGTTTAAAATAGAGTTTTTCGGCAAAAATAGTGTTAGAATTATGGTTTTGGGTCAAAATTAGGGTTTTGGGTTTGAATTAGGGTTTTGAGTTAAAAATAGGGTTTTGGGTCAAAATAGGGTTAGAATTAGGGTTTTGAGTTAAAAGTAGGGTTTACGATCAAAATTAGGGTTCTGGGTCAAATTTAGGGTTTAGGGTCAAAATTAGAGTTTGAATTAGGGTTTTGGGTCAAAACTAGGGCTTTGGGTTAGAATTAAGGTTTTGGGTTAAAATTTTGGTATTGGGTCCAAATTAGGGTTTTGGGTCAAAATCAGTGTTTAGGGTTTGAATTATGGTTTTGAATTAAAAATAGGGTTTTGGGTCAAAAATAGGATTAGAATTAGGATTTTGTGTTAAAAATAGGGTTTTCAAAATTAGGGTTCTGTGTCAAATTTAGGGTTTAGTTTCAAAATTAGGGTTTGAATTAGTGTTTTGGGTCAAACTTAGGGCTTTGGGTTAAAATTAGGGTTTTGGTCTAAAATTAGGGTTTTGGGTCAAAATTAGGGTTATGGGTCAAATTTAAGGTTTAGGGTTTTGAGTTAAAAAAAGGGTTTTGGGAAAAAAAATAGGGTTAGAATTGGTGTTTTGGGTCTAAATTACGGTTTTGGGTCAAATTTAGGGTTTATGATCAAAATTAGGGTTTAGGGTTTGAATTATGGTTTTGGGTTAAAAATAGGGTTTCGAGTCTAAATTAGGGTTTTGGGTTAGAATTAGTGTTTTTGATCAAAATTAGGGCTTTGGGTTAAAATTAGGGTTTTGGGTTAAAAATAGGGTTTTGGGTCTAAATTAGGGTATTGGGTTAAAAATAGGGTTTTGGGTCAGAATTAGGCCTTTCGGTCAAAATTAGGGCTTTGGGTCAAAATTAGGGTTTAGGGTCAAAATTAGGGTTTTGAGTTAAAAAGAGGGTTTTGGGTCAAAAATAGGGTTAGAATTAGGGATTTGGGTTAAAATTAGGGTTTCTGTTCCAAATTAGGATTCTGGGTCAAATTTAGGGTTTAGGGACAAAATTTGGGTTTAGGGTTTGAATTAAAATAGGGTTCGAGTTAGGGTTTTGGGCCAATAGGCTTTGGGTTTAAATTAGGGTTATGGGTCAAATTTAGGGTTCTGGGTTAAATTTAGGGTTTAGGGTCGAAATTTAAATTTTTGTGTTTGAATTAGGGGTTTGAGTTAAAATTAGGGTTTTGGGTTTAAAATAGGGTTAGAATTAGGGTTTTGGGTTTAAATTAGGGTTTTGAGTCAAAATTTAGGTTTTGGGGTCCAAATTAGGGTTTTGGGTCTAAATAATGGTTTTGTGTCCAAATTTGGGTTTAGGGTTTGATTTAGGGTTTTGGGACAAAAATAGGGTTAGAATTAGAGTTTTGGGTCTAAAATAGGGTTAGAATTAGGGTTTTGGGTCAAAATTTGGGTTTTGGGTCAAAATCAAGGTTTCGGGATTTGAATTAAAAAAAGGGTTTTGGGACAAAAATAGGGTTAGAATAAGGGTTTTGGGTCTAAATTAGGGTTAGAATTAGGTTATGGGTCAAATTTAGGGTTTAGGATCAAAATTAGGGTTTAGGGTCAAAATTAGGGTTTAGGGTTTGAATTAGGGTTTTCGGTTAAAAATAGGGTTTTGGGTCTAAATTAGGGTATTGGGTTAAAAATATGGTTTGGGGTCAGAATTAGGGTTTTGGGTCAAAAGTAGGGCTTTGGGTCAAAATTAGGGTTTATGGTCAAAATTAGGTTTAGGGTTTGAATTAGGGTTTTGAGTTAAAAAGAGGGTTTTGGGTCAAAAATAGGGTTAGAATTAGGGATTTGGGTTAAAATTAGGGTTTCGAGTAAAATTTAGGGTTTTGGGTCAAAATTAGGGTTTAGGGTTTTGATATGAGCCAAGGGGGGGCAAGCCAACTTGTCATCAAGAATGATATGAGCCCAATAAGGAGCATGGACCAAGGAGCACTAAAAGGACTTGGTGGGTCTAAGACAAGAGCAAGAACCAAGAAAGCCCAAGAAGTTCTAAACCAAATAGTGTCAACCTTGACTGGAAACAAGCCCAAGTTCAAGTCTTGATGGAGTGGAGGACAAAATGGTTACTTATCTCATCCAACTTGAAGACCCATGATGGGCTTGGACGTCCACTTCCCATATTATCATTTTCTAGTTTATTTCAAGTAAATAAAGTGCAATAAACTTGGGTTTTATGAAGAATTTCGAATTTGGGTGCATAGTGGGAGGAATCTTGTTGGTTTGCATACCAATAGTAACTCCTTTAAGTTTTTAGACTTTTTATGTTTTGTTAATTATGTGGGAGTTACACTTTTAATTTGAGAAATAAGTGTGGCTGCTACATAATGATAGAGAGAGGGTAATAAGTCACTATTAAGTGGTTGAGTTAAGTGTGAATTTAGTAAGTCATGAAGAGGCTAGTTATGTGGGGGTTATGGAATCATTGGGAAGACAAAGGGTGAAGCCAAATGTTGGCAGCCACACCCCTATATGTAACATGCCTAAACACATGAAATGGTAACTTGGATGTTGAATTTGGATTAAATCCATTTGTGAGGGAATTGTCTCTCTTTGGTTCTTGGTTGAGCCATCTTGTTCTTATCAAGAATCCACGATTCTTGTGGCGAACCTCACTTGGCTTAACAAACTCTCTAGTTTGTGGTGCCATCACCATCTCTAATCTTCACCATTTTCATATTTTCTTCCTTTTAATGTTACAACTCAAATCTCGACTTGGATTTGTAATTGTTAAAATTCAACCAAAAAGATCATCAAAGGCAACCTCACCATTTGGTTGTCATCAAGTGGTATCAAAGCTTAGGCTTTGGTTGGATTTTCTGTGTTTTTGTTCTTCATCTTATACCTTTATTCTTTTCTTCTTTTAAACCAAAAAACTATCAAAAAAAAATTACACTTTTAATATATTTGTGAACGGAAATTTCGTGGTTGTTGTTCTTGCTCAAAAACAAGTTTTAAAGTGTGATTCTCTTCTTCAAAGTTTGAAAAAAAAAGGAAGAGAAAAGTCTATTTGAGCAATTTGTGTTCTTGAAAAAAAAAAATATTTCCCTTCTTCCTTGTTCTTATTTCCAAAGCTTTGCCTTTCTAGCCTTTCCTTTTGTTTCCTTTGTTTTGATAAGTTTTGTGATTTTTGTTACTTGATTTTTGGATTTTTGTGTGGATTGTGTTTGACTCCTCTAAGGCCTAAAAGAGAACAATTGAGTGGAAAAAGGCAAGAGTGAAAATTACATCTTGTGTGGAAAAAGCCAATTGAGTGAAATATACATTGTGCGCACTTGGTGAGTGGATTGGTTCTTACATATATATATTTTTATTTTCTAACTTGTATTCTTTGCTATGTTACGATTTGAAAATTTTGACTATGTACAAGAACATAGGAAAGAGGTTGAAGAGTGGATCCGGCAAATGCATGAGAGGCGTGACAAGAAGATGAGAGAGAGAAAAAAAAAGAGGTTGAGAAAAGAGGAAAGAATGAAAAGACAAATAGAAAGTTTTGAAGACCACGTGAAGAAGTTGGTGGAAGACTCCAACAAGAAAGAGAATGAGAGGAAAGAGAGAGAGAAAGCAAAACAAGAGAATGAGGCAAAAGCAAAAGAGAGTGAAAAGAAAAGTGACGATCAAAAGGAAGAAGAACACGAGAGTGAAAAGAAGAGTGATGATAAAGAGAAAAATAGTGTGAAAAATAATGAGAAAAATAGTGTGGAAATAATTGAAAAAAAGAGAGTTATTTGGAAACAAAAAGTGAAGAGAAGAGGGTTTTAATTTCAAGGCAGCCCCAATGCATATTTTATTACAAGAATTTTCATTTGGTTGCTAACACTTCTAATGATCTCTTTTTGCAAAAATTTGGAAATCTCATCCAAAAGGAAGTAACCCATGGTTTGGAAACTTGTATGATTTCCAAAATGCTCAACAAATCACCCACTCTTGCTTTACCTCCTATTGAGATATATTTTGAACTTAAGTCTAAAGCACCCAATGTGATTGTGAGGAATACTTTAGATGGACCACCAATATCTAATTTTGGTGATGACGATTGTTTCAATTCGAGGTCGAATTCACTCAAAGAAGGAGGAGATGATATGAGCCAAGGGGGGGGGCAAGTCAACTTGTCATCAAGAATGATATGAGCCCAATAAGGAGCATGGACCAAGGAGCACTAAAAGGACTTGGTGGGTCTAAGACAAACCAAGAAAGCCCAAGAAGTTCTAAACCAAATAGTGTCAACCTTGACGGAAACAAGCCCAAGTTCAAGTCTTGATGGAGTGGAGGACAAAATGGTTACTTATCTCATCCAACTTGAAGACCCATGATGGGCTTGGTCGTCCACTTCCCATATTATCATTTTCTAGTTTATTTCAAGCAAATAAAGTGC
The DNA here is from genome assembly GCA_030762895.1 of Sophora flavescens. Taxonomy (NCBI): domain Eukaryota; kingdom Viridiplantae; phylum Streptophyta; class Magnoliopsida; order Fabales; family Fabaceae; genus Sophora; species Sophora flavescens. The sequence continues at coordinate 15,410 of JAUPTC010000600.1, forward strand.
AATAAACTTGGGTTTTATGAAGAATTTCGAATTTGGGTGCATAGTGGGAGGAATCTTGTTGGTTTGCATACCAATAGTAACTCCTTTAAGTTTTTAGACTTTTTATGTTTTGTTAATTATGTGGGAGTTACACTTTTAATTTGAGAAATAAGTGTGGCTGCTACATAATGATAGAGAGAGGGTAATAAGTCACTATTAAGTGGTTGAGTTAAGTGTGAATTTAGTAAGTCATGAATAGGCTAGTTATGTGGGGGTTATGGAATCATTGGGAAGACAAAGGGTGAAGCCAAATGTTGGCAGCCACACCCCTACATGTAACATGCCCAAACACATGAAATGGTAACTTGGATGTTGAATTTGGATTAAATCCATTTGTGAGGGAATTGTCTCTCTTTGGTTCTTGGTTGAGCCATCTTGTTCTTATCAAGAATCCACGATTCTTGTGGCGAACCTCACTTGGCTTATCAAACTCTCTAGTTTGTGGCGCCTTCACCATCTCTAATCTTCACCATTTTCATATTTTCTTCCTTTTATGTTACAACTCAAATCTCGACTTGGATTTGTTATTGTTATAATTCAACCAAAAAGATCATCAAAGGCAACCTCACCTTTTGGTTGTCATCATGTGTTATCAAAGTTATGCTTTGGTTGGATTTCGGTTCGTGTTTTTGTTCTTCATCTTCTACCTTTCTTCTTTTCTTCTTTTAAACCCAAAAACTATCAAAAAAAAATTACACTTTGAATCTATTTGTGAACGGAAATTTCGTGGTTGTTGTTCTTGCTCAAAAACAAGTTTTCAAGCGTGATTCTCTTCTTCAAAGTTTGAAAAAAAAAGGAAGAGAAAAGTCTATTTGAGCAATTTGTGTTCTTGAAAAAAAAAATAAATAAAAATATTTACCTTATTACTTGTTCTTATTTCCAAAGCTTTGCCTTTCTAGCCTTTCCTTTTGTTTCCTTTGTTTTGATAAGTTTTGTGATTTTTGTTACTTGATTTTTGGATTTTTGTGTGGATTGTGTTTGACTCCTCTAAGGACTAAAAGAGAACAATTGAGTGGAAAAAGGCAAGAGTGAAAATTACATCTTGTGTGGAAAGAGGGTCATGGGTTATCCAAGGGATCAATGCAAGAGGGTCATGGGTTAACGATGGGATCAATGAGCGTCAAGGTCATGGGTTAATCGTGATCATGACAAGGGGATCATGGGTTAACCATGGGATCATGCAAAGGGGGTCATGTGTTAACCACGGGATCATGGCAATTTGGTCAGGTGTTAATCATGGGATTATTGTGGGTGAGGTAGGGTCAACCATTGGATCATGGCGTGAGGGTTATGTGTTAACTATGGGATCATGTCAAGAGGGTCATGGGTTAACCGTGGGATCGTGGCGTGGTAGGATGGGTTAACCATGGGATCATGGCAAATGGGTCATGGGTTAACCATGGGATTATGGCGTCGGGGCATGGGTTAACCATGGGATCATGGTAAGCGGGTCATGGGTTAACCATAGGATTATGACAAGAGGGTCAAGGAGGGTTAACCTTGGGATCACGACGTTAGGGTCATGGGATAACCATGGGATGATGGCAAGTGGGACATGGGTTAGCCTTGAGATCATGGAAAGTGGGTCATGGGTAAGGGAAAGGAAGTGGAGGTTCCTGGATATTAACCATGAGATCGCACAAGCAGGGTTTTAGGGGTAACCATGTGATCATGGCAAGAGGGAGTCTTGGGTTAACCGTGGGATCAAGGGTGAGGGGGGTTAACCTGGGATCATTGCATGATGGTAATGGGTTAACCAAGGGATCATTGCGTTGGTGTGATGTGTTAACCATGGGATCATGGCTAGTGGGACATGGGTTATCCATGGATCATGGGTGGCAGGAAAAAATCCAAGGAACGAAGCCCATGGGTCCGTTGGACCCATGGGCTCCACCCGATTCTGTCCAAACGACGCCGTCTCGGCCACTTTTCCAATTTTCGAAGTATTTTCTCCGCATCTTAATTACCAGGACAGGTGCGGCTTTCAAACAGTTGTGGTCCCATATTTTTAAAAATTGATTTGACATTGTCTCCTATCCGGTGGGTCTTTATGCTAGGATTTGGCATTTCCGTGGTCTGGAGGGCCCCGCACCGCCGACCGGTGGGGGCACTCGTTTGAGGCCGTTTACGGTCTCCCGCCTTCGGTGTTTCGGCGACCCCGGCTTTCCGGAGCCATGCTCTGGGTCGGCCGATAAAGTTGTTGGGAAAAAGAGGTGCAACACGAGGACTTCCCCGGAGGTCACCCATCCTAGTACTACTCTCGCCCAAGCACGCTTAAATGCGGAGTTCTGATGGGATCCGGTGCATTAGTGCTGGTATGACCGCACCTGTTAGTCTACGCGCGATCAAATCCTTTATACGCTTACTTACCGCGACGTGCCGAGCTTCCGTTACCCCTCGGGTTCCGGTCAGGCTCCGCTTCCGGATGGGGCTTCCGAGACATCAGGGACATGCCGATAATTACCAGATTTGTTTTCACGTGCTCCGAATGACCTGAATTTTGGCAGGGTGGTAGGAAAAAATCCAAGGAACGAGGCCCATGGTCCGTTGGACCGATGGGCACCACCCGATTCTGGCCAAACGGCGCCGTCTCGGCCACTTTTCCTATTTTTGAAGTATTTTCTCCGCATCATAATTACCAGGACGGGTGCGGCTTTCTGACAGTCGTGGTCCCATATTTGTTAAAATTCATTTGACACTGTTTCCAACTTTTCTGGCATCTTTCGGTGGGTCTTTATACTAGGGTTTGGCGTTTCTGCGGTCTTGAGGATCCCGCACCGCCGATCGGCGGGGTCACTCGTTTGAGGCCGTTTATGGTCTCCCGCCTTCGGTGTTTTGGCGACCCCGGCTTTCCGGAGCCATGCTCTGGGTCGGCCGATAAAGTTGTTGGGAAAAAGAGGTGCAACACGAGGACTTCCCAGGAGGTCACCCATCCTAGTACTACTCTCGCCCAAGCACGCTTAAATGTGGAGTTCTGATGGGATCCGGTGCATTAGTGCTGGTATGATCGCACCTGTTAGTCTACGCGCGATCAAATCCTTTATACGCTTACTTACCTCGACGTGCCGAGCATCCATTGCCCCTCGGGTTCCGGTCTGGCTCCGCTTCCGGATGGGGCTTCCGAGACATCAGGGACATGCTGGTAATTACCAGGTTTGTTTTCACGTGCTCCGAATGACCTGAATTTTGGCAGGGTGGCAGGAAAAAATCCAAGGAACGAGGCCCATTGGTCCGTTGGACCCATGGGCACCACCCGATTCTGGCCAAACGGCGCCGTCTCGGCCACTTTTCCTATTTTCAAAGTATTTTCTCCGCATCATAATTACCAGGACGGGTGCGGCTTTCTGACAGTCGTGGTCCCATATTTTTTAAAATTCATTTGACACTGTTTCCAACTTTTCCGGCATCTTCCGGTGGGTCTTTATGTTGGGGTTTGGCGTTTCCTGGGTCGGGGGCCCCGCACCGCCGATCGGCGGGGGCACTCGTTTGAGGCCGTTTACGGTCTCCCGCCTTTGGTGTTTTGGCGACCCCGGCTTTCCGGAGCCATGCTCTGGGTCGGCCGATAAAGTTGTTGGGAAAAAGAGGTGCAACACGAGGACTTCCAGGAGGTCACCCATCCTAGTACTACTCTCGCCCAAGCACGCTTAAATGCGGAGTTCTGATGGGATCCGGTGCATTAGTGCTGGTATGATCGCACCTGTTAGTCTACGCGCGATCAAATCCTTTATACGCTTACTTACCGCGACGTGCCGAGCTTCCGTTACCCCTCGGGTTCAGGTCAAGCTCGCCCTCTTAGGATGGGGCTTCCGAGACATCGGGGACATGCCGGTAATTACCAGATTTGTTTTCACGTGCTCCGAATGACCTGAATTTTGGCAGGGTGGTAGGAAAAAATCCAAGGAACGAGGCCCATTGGTCCGTTGGACCCATGGGCACCACCCGATTCTGGCCAAACGGCGCCGTCTCGGCCACTTTTCCTATTTTCGAAGTATTTTCTCCGCATCATAATTACCAGGACGGGTGCGGCTTTTTGACAGTCGTGGTCCCATATTTTTTAAAATTCATTTGACACTGTTTCCAACTTTTCCGGCATCTTCCGGTGGGTCTTTATGCTGGGGTTTGGCGTTTCCGCGGTCCGGAGGGCCCCGCACCGCCGACCGGCGGGGGCACTCGTTTGAGGCCGTTTACGGTCTCCCGCCTTCGGTGTTTTGGCGACCCCGGCTTTCCGGAGCCATGCTCTGGGTCGGCCGATAAAGTTGTTGGGAAAAAGAGGTGCAACACGAGGACTTCCCAGGAGGTCACCCATCCTAGTACTACTCTCGCCCAAGCACGCTTAAATGCGGAGTTCTGATGGGATCCGGTGCATTAGTGCTGGTATGATCGCACCTGTTAGTCTACGCGCGATCAAATCCTTTATACGCTTACTTACCGCGACGTGCCGAGCTTCCGTTACCCCTCGGGTTCCGGTCCGAGACATCAGGGACATGCCGGTAATTACCAGATTTGTTTTCACGTGCTCCGAATGACCTGAATTTTGGCAGGGTGGCAGGAAAAAATCCAAGGAACGAGGCCCATTGGTCCGTTGGACCCATGGGCACCACCCGATTCTGGCCAAACGGCGCCGTCTCGGCCACTTTTCCTATTTTCGAAGTATTTTCTCCGCATCATAATTACCGGGACGGGTGCGGCTTTCCGACAGTCGTGGTCCCATATTTTTTAAAATTCATTTGACACTGTTTCCAACTTTTCCGGCATCTTCCGGTGGGTCTTTATGCTGGGGTTTGGCGTTTCCGCGGTCCGGAGGGCCCCGCACCGCCGACCGGCGGGGGCACTCGTTTGAGGCCGTTTACGGTCTCCCGCCTTCGGTGTTTTGGCGACCCCGGATTTCCGGAGCCATGCTCTGGGTCGGCCGATAAAGTTGTTGGGAAAAAGAGGTGCAACACGAGGACTTCCCAGGAGGTCACCCATCCTAGTACTACTCTCGCCCAAGCACGCTTAACTGCGGAGTTCTGATGGGATCCGGTGCATTAGTGTGGTATGATCGCACCTGTTAGTCTACGCGCGATCAAATCCTTTATACGCTTACTTACCGCGACGTGCCGAGCTTCCGTTACCCCTCGGGTTCCGGTCAGGCTACACTTCCGGATGGGGCTTCCGAGACACCGGGGACATACCGGTAATTACCCGATTTGTTTTCACGTGCTCCGAATGACCCGAATTTTGGCAGGGTGCTAGGAAAAAACCCAAGGAACGAGGCCCATTGGTCCGTTGGACCCATGGGCACCACCCGATTCTGGCCAAACGGCGCTGTCTCGGCCACTTTTCCTATTTTCGAAGTATTTTCTCCTCATCATAATTACCAGGACGGGTGCGGCTTTCTAACGGTCATGGTCCCATATTTTTTAAAATTCATTTGACACTGTTTCCAACTTTTCCGGCATCTTCCGACGGGTCTTTATGCTGGGGTTTGGCGTTTCCGCGGTCCGGAGGGCCCCGCACCGCCGACCGGCGGGGGCACTCGTTTGAGGCCGTTTACGGTCTCCCGCCTTCGGTGTTTCGGCGACCCCGGATTTCCGGAGCCATGCTCTGGTTCGGCCGGTAAAGTTGTTGGGAAAAAGAGGTGCAACACGAGGACTTCCCAGGAGGTCACCCATCCTAGTACTACTCTCGCCCAAGCACGCTTCACTACGGAGTTCTGATGGGATCCGGTGCATTAGTGCTGGTATGATCGCACCTGTTAGTCTACGCGCGATCAAATCCTTTATACGCTTACTTACCGCGACGTGCCGAGCTTCCGTTACCCCTCGGGTTCCGGTCAGGCTACACTTCCGGATAGGGCTTCCGAGACATCAGGGACATGCCGGTAATTACCAGATTTGTTTTCACGTGCTCCGAATGACCTGAATTTTGGCAGGGTGGCAGGAAAAAATCCAAGGAACGAGGCCCATTGGTCCGTTGGACCCATGGGCACCACCCGATTCTGGCCAAACGGCGCCGTCTCGGCCACTTTTCCTATTTTTGAAGTATTTTCTCCGCATCATAATTACCAGGACGGGTGCGGCTTTCTGACAGTCGTGGTCCCATATTTTTAAAATTCATTTGACACTGTTTCCAACTTTTCCGGCATCTTCCGGTGGGTCTTTATGATGGGGTTTGGCGTTTCCGCGGTCCGGATGGCCCCCCGACCGACCGCCGGCGGGGGCACTCTCGTTTCAGGCCGTTTAAGGTCTCCCGCCTTCGGTGTTTTGGCGACCTCGACTATCCGGATCCATGCTCTGGGTCGGCCGATAAAGTTGTTGGGAAAAAGAGGTGCAACACGAGGACTTCCAAGGAGGTCACCCATCCTAGTACTACTCTCGCCCAAGCACGCTTAAATGCGGAGTTCTGATGGGATCCGGTGCATTAGTGCTGGTATGATCGCACCTTTTAGTCTGCGCGCGATCAAATTCTTTATACGCTTACTTACCGCGACGTGTCGAGAGCCCCGTTACCCGGGGTCCAGGTCGCAGGCTACATTCACGGATGGGGCTTCCGAGACATCAGGGACGTGCCGGTAATTACAAGATTTGTTTTCACGTGCTCCGAATGACCTGAATTTTGGCAGGGTGATAGGAAAAAATCCAAGGAACGAGGCCCATTGGTCCGTTGGACCCATGGGCACCACCCGATTCTGGCCAAACGGCGCTGTCTCGGCCACTTTTCCTATTTTCGAAGTATTTTCTCCTCATCATATTTACCCCGGCGAGTGCAGCTTTCTGACAGTCCTGGTCCCATATTTTTTAAAATTCATTTACCCCTGTTTCCAACTTTTTCGGCATCTTTCGGTGGGTCTTTATGTTGGGGTTTGGGGTTTCCGCGGTCCGGAGGGCCCCCCCGCCGCCGCACGCGGCGGGTCACTCGTTTGAGGCCGTTAACGGTCTCCCGCCTTCGGTATTTTGGCGACCCCGACTTTTCGGAGCCATGCTCTGGGTCGGCCGATAAAGTTGTTGGGAAAAAGAGGTGCAACACGAGGACTTCCCAGGAGGTCACCCATCCTAGTACTACTCTCGCCCAAGCACGCTTAAATGCGGAGTTCTGATGGGATCCGGTGCATTAGTGTTGGTATGATCGCACCTGTTAGTCTACGCGCGATCAAATCATTTATACGCTTACTTACCGCGACGTGCCGAGCTCAGTTATCCCTCGGGTTCCGGTCAGGCTCCGCTTCCGGATGGGGCTTCCGAGACATCAGGGACATGCCGGTAATTACCAGATTTGTTTTCACGTGCTCTGAATGACCTGAATTTTGGGGGGTGGCGAAAAAAATCCAAGGAACGACGCCCATTGGTCCGATGGACCCATGGGCACCACCCGATTCTGGCCAAAAGGCAACGTCTCGGTCGTTTTTCCTATATTTGAAATATTTTCTACTCATCATAATTACCAAGACGGGTGCGGCTTTCTGACAGTCGTGGTCCCATATTTTTTAAAATTCATTTGACACTGTTTCCAACTTTTCCGGCATCTTCCGGTGGGTCTTTATGATGGGGTTTGGCATTTCCGCGATCCGGAGGGCCCCACACCGCCAACCGGCGGGTCACTCGTTTGAGGCCGTTTACGGTCTCCCGCCTTCGGTGTTTTGGCGACCCCCGCTTTCCGGAGCCATGCTTTGGGTCGGCCGATAAAGTTGTTGGGAAAAAGAGGTGCAACACGAGGACTTCCCAGGAGGTCACCCATCCTAGTACTACTCTCGCCCAAGCATGCTTAACTGCGGAGTTTTGATGGGATCCGGTGCATTAGTGCTGGTATGATCGCCCCTGTTAGTCTACGCGCGATCAAATCCTTTATACGCTTACTTACCGCGACGTGCCGAGCTTCCGTTACCCCTCGGGTTCCGGTCAGGCTCCGCTTCCGGATGGGGCTTCCGAGACATCAGGGACATGCCGGTAATTACCAGATTTGTTTTCACGTGCTCCGAATGTCCTGAATTTTGGCAGGGTGGCAGGAAAAAATCCAAGGAACGAGGCCCATTGGTCCGTTGGACCCATGGGCACCACCCGATTCTCGCCAAAAGGCGCCGTCTCGGCCACTTTTCCTATTTTCGAAGTATTTTCTCCGCATCATAATTACCAGGACGGGTGAGGCTTTTCTGACAGTCGTGGTCCCATATTTTTTAAAATTCATTTGACACTGTTTCCAACTTTTCCGGCATCTTCCGGTGGGTCTTTATGGTGGGGTTTGGCGTTTCCGCCGTCCGGAGGGCCCCGCACCGCCGATCGGCGGGGGCACTCGTTTGAGGCCGTTTACGGTCTCCCGCCTTCGGTGTTTTGGCGACCCCGGCTTTCCGGAGCCATGCTCTGGGTCGGCCGATAAAGTTGTTGGGAAAAAGAGGTGCAACACGAGGACTTCCCAGGAGATCACCCATCCTAGTACTACTCTCGCCCAAGCACGCTTAACTGCGGAGTTCTGATGGGATCCGGTGCATTAGTGCTGGTATGATCGCACCTGTTAGAATACGCGCGATCAAATCCTTTATACTCTTACTTACCGCGACGAGCCGAGCGTCCGTTGCCCCTCGAGTTCCGGTCAGGCTCCGCTTCTGGATGGGGCTTCCGAGACATCAGGGACATGCCGGTAATTACCAGATTTGTTTTCGCGTGCTCCGAATGACCTGAATTTTGGCAGGGTGGTAGGAAAAAATCCAAGGAACGAGGCCCATTGGTCCGTTGGACCCATGGGCACCACCCGATTCTGGCCAAACGGCACCGTCTCGGCCACTTTTCCTATTTTCGAAGTATTTTCTCCGCATCATAATTACCAGGACGGGTGCGGCTTTCTGACAGTCGTGGTCCCATATTTTTTAAAATTCATTTGACACTGTTTCCAACTTTTCCGGCATCTTCCGGTGGGTCTTTATGCTGGGGTTTGGCGTTTCCGCGGTCCGGAGGGCCCCGCAATGCCGACCTGTGGGGGCACTCGTTTGAGGCCGTTTACGGTCTCCCGCCTTCGGTGTTTTGGCGACCCCGGCTTTCGGAGCCATGCTCTGGGTCGGCCGATAAAGTTGTTGGGAAAAAGAGGTGCAACACGAGGACTTCCCAGGAGGTCACCCATCCTAGTACTACTCTCGCCCAAGCACGCTTAAATGCGGAGTTCTGATGGGATCTGGTGCATTAGTGCTGGTATGATCGCACCTGTTAGTCTATGCGCGATCAAATCCTTTATACGTTTACTTACCGCGACGTGCCAAGCTTCCGGTACCCCTCGAGTTCCGGTCAAGCTCTGCCTCAGGATGGGGCTTCCGAGACATCAGGGACTTGCCGGTAATTACAAGCTTTGTTTTCACGTGCTCCGAAAGTCCTGAATTTTGGCAGGGTGGTAGGAAAAAATCCAAGGAACGAGGCCCATTGGTCCGTTGGACCCATGGGCACCACCCGATTCTGGCCAAACGGCGCCGTCTCGGCCACTTTTCCTATTTTTGAAGTATTTTCTCCGCATCATAATTACCAGGACGGGGGCGGCTTTTTGACAGTCGTGGTCCCATATTTTTTAAAATTCATTTGACACTGTTTCCAACTTATTCGGCATCTTTCGGTGGGTCTTTATGCTGGGGTTTGGCGTTTCCGCGGTCCGGAGGGCCCCGCACCGCCGATCGGCGGGGACACTCGTTTGAGGCCGTTTACGGTCTCCCGCCTTCGGTGTTTTGGCGACCCCGGCTTTCCGGAGCCATGCTCTGGGTCGGTCGATAAAGTTGTTGGGAAAAAGAGGTGCAACACGAGGACTTCCCAGGAGGTCACCCATCCTAGTACTACTCTCGCCCAAGCACGCTTAAATGCGGAGTTCTGATGGGATCCGGTGCATTAGTGCTGGTATGATCACCCTTGTTAGTCTACGCGCGATCAAATCCTTTATACGCTTACTTACCGCGACGTGCCGAGCTTCCGTTACCCCTCGGGTTCCGGTCAGGCTCCGCTTCCGGATGGGGCTTCCGAGACATCAGGGACATGCCGGTAATTACCAGATTTGTTTTCACGTGCTCCGAATGACCTGAATTTTGGCAGGGTGGCAGGAAAAAATCCAAGGAACGAGGCCCATTGGTCCGTTGGACCCATGGGCACCACCCGATTCTGGCCAAACGGCGCCGTCTCGGCCACTTTTCCTATTTTTGAAGTATTTTCTCCGCATCATAATTACCAGGACGGGTGCTTCCCTCGGACGATCGTGGTCCCATATTTTTAAAATTCATTTGACACTTGTTTCCAACTTTTCCGGCATCTTCGGTGGGTCTTTATCTTTGGGGTTTGGCGTTTCCGCGGTCCCGGAGGGCCCCTCACCGCCGATCGGCGGGGGGCACTCGTTTTAGGCCGTTTCGGCTCCCCGCCTTCGGTGTTTTGGCGACCCCGGCTTCCGGAGCCATGCTCTGGTTCGGCCGATAAAGTTGTTGGGAAAAAGAGGTGCAACACGAGGACTTCCCAGGAGGTCACCCATCCTAGTACTACTCTCGCCCAAGCACGCTTAACTGCGGAGTTCTGATGGGATCCGGTGCATTAGTGCTGGTATGATCGCACCTGTTAGTCAACGCGCGATCAAATCCTTTATACGCTTACTTACCGCGACGTGCCGAGCTTCCGTTACCCCTCGGGTTCCGGTCAGGCTCCGCTTCCGGATGGGGCTTCCGAGACATCAGGGACATGCCGGTAATTACCAGATTTGTTTTCACGTGCTCCGAATGACCTGAATTTTGGCAGGGTGGCAGGAAAAAATCCAAGGAACGAGGCCCATTGGTCCGTTGGACCCATGGGCACCACCCGATTCTGGCCAAACGGCGCCGTCTCGGCCACTTTTCCTATTTTCGAAGTATTTTCTCCGCATCATAATTACCAGGACGGGTGCGGCTTTCTGACAATCGTGGTCCCATATTTTTTAAAATTCATTTGACACTGTTTCCAACTTTTTCGGCATCTTCCGGTGGGTCTTTATGCTGGGGTTTGGCGTTTCCGCGGTCCGGAGGGCCCCGCACCGCCGATCGGCGGGGGCACTCGTTTGAGGCCGTTTACGGTCTCCCGCCTTCGGTGTTTTGGCGACCCCGGCTTTTCGGAGTCATGCTCTGGGTCGGTCGATAAAGTTGTTGGGAAAAAGAGGTGCAACACGAGGACTTCCCAGGAGGTCACCCATCCTAGTACTACTCTCGCCCAAGCACGCTTGTGGGGTTCGATGGGATCCGGTGCATTAGTTTGGTATGATCGCTCTGTTAGTCACGCGCGATCAAATCCTTTATACGCTTACTTACCGCGCGACGTGCCGAGCTTCGTTACCCCGGGTTCGGTCAGCTCCGCTTAGGATGGGGCTTCGAGACATCGGGGACATGCGTAATTACAGATTTGTTTTCACGTGCTCCAAATGACCTGAATTTTGGCGGGTGGAAGCAAAAAATCCAAGGAACGAGGCCCATCGACCCGTTGGACCCACGGGCACCACCAGATTCTGGCCACTTTTCCTATTTTCGAAGTATTTTCTCCGTATCATAATTACCGGGGCCGGGTGCGGCTTTCGAAGTCGTGGTCCCATAATTTTAAAAATTCATTTGACACTGTTTCCAACTTTTCCGGCATCTTCCGGTGGGTCTTTATGCTGGGGTTTGGCGTTTCCGCGGTCCGGAGGGCCCCGCACCGCCGACCGGCGGGGACACTCGTTTGAGGCCGTTTACGGTCTCCCGCCTTCGGTGTTTTGGCGACCACGACTTTCTGGAGCCACGCTCTTGGTCGATCGAGAAAATTGTCGGGAAAAAGAGGTGCAACACGAGGACTTCCCAGAAGGTCACCCATCCTAGTACTACTATCGCCCAAGCACGCTTAACTACGGAGTTCAGATGGGATCCGGTGCAATAGTGCTGGTATGATCGCACCTGTTATTCTACGCGCGATCAAATCCTTTATACGCTTACTTACGCCCAGCTGTTCCCCTGGTTCGGTCGCTTCGGATGGGGCTTCCGAGACATCGGGGACATGCGGTAATTACCAGATTTGTTTTCACGTGCTCGAATGACCTGAATTTTGGCGGGGTGGTAGGGAAATATCAAGGAACGAGGCCCATTGGTCCGTTGGACCCATCGACACCACCCGATTCTGGCAAACGGCTCCGTCTCGGCCACTTTTCCTATTTTCAAGTATTTTCTCCGCATCATAATTACGGGGCGGGTGCGGCTTTTTCGATCGTGGTCCCATATTTTTAAAATTCATTTTCACTGTTTCCAACTTTTCCGGCATCTTCGGGGGTCTTTATGTTTGGGGTTTGCGCTTTCCGTGGTCGGGAGGGCCCCGCACCGCTCGAGGGGGCATTCGTTTGAGGCCGTTTACGGTGTCCCGCCTTCAGTGTTTTGGCGACCCCGGGTTCCGGAGCCATGCTCTGGGTCGGCCGATAAAGTTGTTTGGAAAAAGAGGTGCAACACGAGGACTTCCCAGGAGGTCACCCATCCTAGTACTACTCTCGCCAAAGCACGCTTAACTGCGGAGTTCTGATGGGATCCGGTGCATTAGTGCTGGTATGATCGCACCTGTTAGTCTACGCGCGATCAAATCCTTTATACGCTTACTTACCACGACGTGCCGAGCTTCCGTTACCCCTCGGGTTCCGATCAGGCTCCGCTTCCGGATGGGGCTTCCGAGACATCCGGGACATGCCGGTAATTACCAGATTTGTTTTCAAGTGCTCCGAATGACCTGAATTTTGGCTGGGAGTTAGGAAAAAAATCCAAGGAACGAGGCCCATTGGTCCGTTGGACTCATGGGCACCACCCGATTCTGGCCAAACGGCGTCGTCTCGGTCACTTGTCCTATTTTCGAAGAATTTTGTCCGCATCATAATTACCAGGACGGGTGCGGCTTTCTGACAGTCGTGGTCCTATATTTTTTAAAATTCATTTGACACTCTTTCCAACTTTTCCGTCATCTTCCGGTGGGTCTTTATGCTGGGTTTGGGGTTTCCACGGTCCGGAGGCCACCGTACCGTCGATCGGCGGGGGTGCTCGTTTGAGGCCGTTTACGGTCTCCCGCCTCCGGTGTTTTGGCGACCCCGGCTTTCCGGAGCCATGGTCTAGGTCGGCCGATAAATTTGTTGGGAAAAAGAGGTGCAACACGAGGACTTCCCAGGAGGTCACCAATCCTAGTACTACTCTCGCCCAAGCACGCTTGACTGCGGAGTTTTGATGGGATCCGGTGCAATAGTGCAGGTATGATCGCACCTGTTAGTCTACGCGCGATCAAATCCTTTATACGCTTACTTACCGCGACGTGTCGAGCTTCCGTTACCCCTCGGGTTCCGGTCAGGCTACACTTCCGGATAGGGCTTCCGAGACATCAGGGACATGCCGGTAATTACCAGATTTGTTTTCACGTGCTCCGAATGACCTGAATTTTGGCAGGGTGGCTGGAAAAAATCCAAGGAACGAGGCCCATTGGTCCGTTGGACCCATGGGCACCACCCGATTCTGGCCAAACGGCGCCGTCTCGGCCACTTTTCCTATTTTCGAAGTATTTTCTCCGCATCATAATTACCGGGATGGGTGTGACTTTCCGACAGTCGTGGTCCCATATTTTTTAAAATTCATTTGACACTGTTTCCAACTTTTCCGGCATCTTTCGGTGGGTCTTTATGCTGGGGTTTGGCGTTTCCGCGGTCCGGAGGGCCCCGCACCGCCGACCGGCGGGGGCACTCGTTTGAGGCCGTTTACGGTCTCCCGCCTTCGGTGTTTTGGCGACCCCGGATTTCCGGAGCCATGCTCTGGGTCGGCCGATAAAGTTGTTGGGAAAAAGAGGTGCAACACGAGGACTTCCCAGGAGGTCACCCATCCTAGTACTACTCTCGCCCAAGCACGCTTAACTACGGAGTTCTGATGGGATCCGGTGCATTAGTGCTGGTATGATCGCACCTGTTAGTCTACGCGCGATCAAATCCTTTATACGCTTACTTACCGCGACGTGTCGAGCTTCCGTTACCCCTCGGGTTCCGGTCAGGCTCCGCTTCCGGATGGGGCTTCCGAGACATCAGGGACATGCCGGTAATTACCAGATTTGTTTTCACGTGCTCCGAATGACCTGAATTTTGGCAGGGTGGCAGGAAAAAATCCAAGGAACGAGGCCCATTGGTCCGTTGGACCCATGGGCACCACCCGATTCTGGCCAAACGGCGCCGTCTCGGCCACTTTTCCTATTTTTGAAGTATTTTCTCCGCATCATAATTACCAGGACGGGTGCGGCTTTCTGACAGTCGTGGTCCCATATTTTTTAAAATTCATTTGACACTGTTTCCAACTTTTTCGGCATCTTCCGGTGGGTCTTTATGCTGGGGTTTGGCGTTTCCGCGGTCCGGAGGGCCCCGCACCGCCGACCGGCGGGGGCACTCGTTTGAGGCCGTTTACGGTCTCCCGCCTTCGGTGTTTTGGCGACCCCGGCTTTCCGGAGCCATGCTCTGGGTCGGCCGATAAAGTTGTTGGGAAAAAGAGGTGCAACACGAGGACTTCCCAGGAGGTCACCCATCCTAGTACTACTCTCGCCCAAGCACGCTTAACTGCGGAGTTATGATGGGATCCGGTGCATTAGTGCTGGTATGATCGCACCTGTTAGTCTACGCGCGATCAAATCCTTTATACGCTTACTTACCGCGACGTGTCGAGCTTCCGTTACCCCTCGGGTTCCGGTCAGGCTCCGCTTCCGGATGGGGCTTCCGAGACATCAGGGACATGCCGGTAATTACCATATTTGTTTTCACGTGCTCCGAATGACCTGAATTTTGGCAGGGTGGCAGGAAAAAATCCAAGGAACGAGGCCCATTGGTCCGTTGGACCCAGGGGCATCCACACGAATGATATGAGCCAAATGAAGACCATGGATCAAGAATCAAATCAAGGACTTGGTGGGCCACTTTACCAAGTTAGACACAAGAACCCCCAACTCTTAATTACATGGGGGCTATCTTGATAGAATCAGAATGAGACCAAATGGAATGGAGCCCCGATTGATGACTTCTATCTCATTCAAGTAGACCCATGATCTTTTCAAAATGGCGCTCTAGTTATGAGTCCACTTAGTTGTTTTTTTTAATAAATCAATAAGTGTAATGGGTTATGTGTGTGTGTCCAAATTGGCTAAGTGTTGCAAATGGGTCAAGCCCACTTAAGTCCATGTTGTACACGAATTTGGGAGCTTAGTAGGAGGAATCTTTGGTTTGCATGCCAATAGTAACTCCTATAAGTTATTAGTTTGTTTATTGTTTTGTTAATTATGTGGGAGTTACACTTTTTAATATGAGAAGTAAAGTGTGGCAGCCACATAATGATGGTTATGAGAGAATAATAAACTCACCATTAGAGGCTGAGTTAAGGAGGGAATTAGTGAGTCATTTAGTGACATGATTAGGCTAATTATTGTGGGGGTTATGATCTCTTTTGGAAGCCAAAAAGTTGGCAGCCTAATACTCTATTTGTACACTCCATTTTCATGTTGAATAGTAACTTTGATGTTGAATTTGGATTAAATCCATTTGTGAGGGAATTGTCTCTCTTTGGTTCTTGGTTGAGCCACCCCTTGTTCTTATCAAGAATCCAAGATTCTTGTGGCGAACCTCACATTGGCTTATCAAACCCTCTTGTTTTGTGGCGCCATCCCATCATCATCTCTAATCTTCACCATTTTCATATTCTTCTTACTTTTTTGGTACAAAAAAATTTCGAAATAAATTGGTAAAATTCAACCAAAAAGATCATCAACAAGGCAACCTCACCATTTGGTATGTCATCAAGTGGTATCAAAGCTTAGGCTTTGGTTGAATTTTGAGTTTTGTTCTTCTTCTACCTTTCTCTTTTTCTTCTTTTTGCTATGTTGCGATTTGAAAATTTCGACTATGTGCAAGAACATAGGAAAGAGGTTGAAGAGTGGATCCGGCAAATGCATGAGAGGCGTGACAAGAGGATGAGAGAGAACGAACAAAAGAGGTTGAGAAAAGAGGAAAGAATGAAAAGACAAATGGAAAGTTTTGAAGACCATGTGAAGAAGTTGGTGGAAGACTCCAACAAGAAAGAGAATGAGAAGAAAGAGAGAGAGAAAGCAAAACAAGAGAATGAGGCAAAAGCAAAAGAGAGTGAAAAGAAAAGTGATGATCAAAAGAGAAAAGAAAAAGAGAGGAAAAGAAGAGGAAAAGAGAAACGAAAACGAGAGTGAAAAGAAGAATGAGGAGCAAGAGAAAAATAGTGAGCAAAAAGAGAGTTCTTTGGCAACAAAAAGTGAGGAGAAGAGGGCTTTGATTTCAAGACAGCCCCAATGCATAATTTATTGCAAGGACTTTTGTTTAATTTCCAATGCTTCTAATGATCTCTCTTTGCCTAGTGGTGTTGTAACTCTTTTGCAGAAATTTGGAGATTTCATCCCAAAGGAAGTACCCCATGGTTGGGAAACTTTCAAGGATTCCAAAAGTCTCAATAAAGCACCTACTCATGCTTTACCTCCTATTGAAATATATTATGAACTTAAGTTTGATACAACCGATGTAATGGAAGAGTTCATCCCAAGGGAGGTACTCCATGGCTTGGGAACTTGCATGGTTACCCAAAAGTATGGATATCTTAACACAAGATTCGATAACATGCTTGGGATTGAAGTCATAAATTCGAGGACGAATTTTCTTAAAGAAGGAGGGTATGATATGAGCCATGGGGGGGGCAAGTCCAATTTCCAACAAGAATGATATGAGCCCAATGAAGACCATGGATCAAGAATCAAATCAAGGACTTGGTGGGCCCATGACAAAAGTTAGACACAAGAAAGCCCAACAAGCTCTTAATTACATGGGGGCTATTTTGATAGAAGCAAGCCCAAGAATGAGACCAAATGGAATGGAGCCCCAATTGATGACCTATCTCATTCAACTAGAAGACCCATGATCATTTTCAAATGGGGCGTGCTCTAGTTATGAGTCCACTTAGTTGTTTTATTTTAATTCAATAAGTGTAATGGGTTATGTGTGTGTGTCC
Source organism: Sophora flavescens (assembly GCA_030762895.1). Classification (NCBI taxonomy): domain Eukaryota; kingdom Viridiplantae; phylum Streptophyta; class Magnoliopsida; order Fabales; family Fabaceae; genus Sophora; species Sophora flavescens. Next base: position 32,448 of record JAUPTC010000600.1, read on the forward strand.
AAATTGGCTAAGTGTTGCAAATGGGTCAAGCCCACTTAAGTCCATGTTGTACACGAATTTGGGAGCTTAGTAGGAGGAATCTTTGGTTTGCATGCCAATAGTAACTCCTATAAGTTATTAGTTTGTTTATTGTTTTGTTAATTATGTGGGAGTTACACTTTTTAATATGAGAAGTAAAGTGTGGCAGCCACATAATGATGGTTATGAGAGAATAATAAACTCACCATTAGAGGCTGAGTTAAGGAGGGAATTAGTGAGTCATTTAGTGACATGATTAGGCTAATTATTGTGGGGGTTATGATCTCTTTTGGAAGCCAAAAAGTTGGCAGCCTAATACTCTATTTGTACACTCCATTTTCATGTTGAATAGTAACTTGGATGTTGAATTTGGATTGAAATCCATTTGTGAGGGAATTGTCTCTCTTTGGTTCTTGGTTGAGCCAACTCTTGTTCTTATCAAGAATCCAAGATTCTTGTGGCGAACCTCACTTGGCTTATCAAAACTCTCTAGTTTGTGGCGCCATCATCATCTTCTAATCTTCACCATTTTCTTATTTTCTTCACTTTTATCTTGGTTACAATCAATTTTGACTTGGATTGGTAAAATTCAACCAAAAAGATCATCAACAAGGCAACCTCACCATTTGGTTGTCATCAAGTGGTATCAAAGCTTAGGCTTTGGTTGATTTTTGAGTTTTGTTCTTCTTCTACCTTTCTCCTTTTCTTCTTTATGCTATGTTGCGATTTGAAAATTTCGACTATGTGCAAGAACATAGGAAAGAGGTTGAAGAGTGGATCCGGCAAATGCATGAGAGGCGTGACAAGAGGATGAGAGAGAACGAACAAAAGAGGTTGAGAAAAGAGGAAAGAATGAAAAGACAAATGGAAAGTTTTGAAGACCATGTGAAGAAGTTGGTGGAAGACTCCAACAAGAAAGAGAATGAGAAGAAAGAGAGAGAGAAAGCAAAACAAGAGAATGAGGCAAAAGCAAAAGAGAGTGAAAAGAAAAGTGATGGTCAAAAGGAAAAAGAAAAAGAGAGTGAAAAGAAGAGTGATAATCAAGAGGAAAAAGAAAAAGAGAGTGAAAAGAAGAATGATGAGCAAGAGAAAAATAGTGAGCAAAAAGAGAGTTCTTTGGCAACAAAAAGTGAGGAGAAGAGGGCTTTGATTTCAAGACAGCCCCAATGCATAATTTATTGCAAGGACTTTTGTTTAATTTCCAATGCTTCTAATGATCTCTCTTTGCCTAGTGGTGTTGTAACTCTTTTGCAGAAATTTGGAGATTTCATCCCAAAGGAAGTACTCCCCCATGGTTGGGAAACTTTCCCGGATTCCAAAAGTAGCAATAAAGCACCTACTCATGCTTTACCTCCTATTGAAATATATTATGAACTTAAGTTTGATACAACCGATGTAATGGAAGAGTTCATCCCAAGGGAGGTACTCCATGGCTTGGGAACTTGCATGGTTACCCAAAAGTATGGATATCTTAACACAAGATTCGATAACATGCTTGGGATTGAAGTCATAAATTCGAGGACGAATTTTCTTAAAGAAGGAGGGTATGATATGAGCCATGGGGGGGGCAAGTCCAATTTCCAACAAGAATTATTTGAGCCCAATGAAGACCATGGATCAAGAATCAAATCAAGGACTTGGTGGGCCCATGACAAAAGTTAGACACAAGAAATCCCAACAAGCTCTTAATTACATGGGGGCTATTTTGATAGAAGCAAGCCCAAGAATGAGACCAAATGGAATGGAGCCCCAATTGATTACCTATCTCATTCAACTAGAAGACCCATGATCATTTTCAAATGGGGCGTGCTCTAGTTATGAGTCCACTTAGTTGTTTTATTTTAATTCAATAAGTGTAATGGGTTATGTGTGTGTGTCCAAATTGGCTAAGTGTTGCAAATGGGTCAAGCCCACTTAAGTCCATGTTGTACACGAATTTGGGAGCTTAGTAGGAGGAATCTTTGGTTTGCATGCCAATAGTAACTCCTATAAGTTATTAGTTTGTTTATTGTTTTGTTAATTATGTGGGAGTTACACTTTTAATATGAGAAGTAAAGTGTGGCAGCCACATAATGATGGTTATGAGAGAATAATAAACTCACCATTAGAGGCTGAGTTAAGGAGGGAATTAGTGAGTCATTTAGTGACATGATTAGGCTAATTATTGTGGGGGTTATGATCTCTTTTGGAAGCCAAAAAGTTGGCAGCCTAATACTCTATTTGTACACTCCATTTTCATGTTGAATAGTAACTTGGATGTTGAATTTGGATTAAATCCATTTGTGAGATCTCTTTGGGTCAAAATTAGGTTTTAGTGTCAAAATGAGGGTTTGAATTAGGGTTTTGGGTCAAAATTAGGGTTTTGGGTTAAATGTGTTTGGGTTAAAATTAGGGTTTTGAGTTAAAAATAGGGTTTTGGGTCAAAATTAGATTTTGTGTTAAAAATAGGGTTTTCAAAATTAGGGTTCTGGGTCAAATTTAGGGTTTAGAAACTTAGGGTTTGAATTAGGGTTTTGAGTTAAAATTAGGGCTTTGGGTTAAAATTAGGGTTTTGGTTAGAATTAGGGTTTCGGGTCAAAATTAGGGTTATGGGTCAAATTTAGGGTTTCGGGTCAAAATTAGAGTTTAGGGTTTGAAATAGGGTTTTGAGTTTAAAATAGGGGTTTGGGTCAAAAATAGGGTTAGAATTAGGGTTTTGAGTAAAATTAGGGTTTCGGGTCAAAATTAGGGTTTCGGGTCAAAATTAAGGTTTACGGTTTGATTTGGGTTTTAAAAATAGGGTTTCGGGTCAAAATTAGGGTTTTGGGTCACAATTATGGTTTTGTGTTAAAAATAGGGTTTCGGATCAAAATTAGGGTTTTGGGTCAAAATTAGGGCTTTGGGTCAAAAGGAGGGCGTCGGGTAAAAATTAGGGTTCTGGGTCAAATTTAGTGATTTGGGTCAAAATTAGGGTTTAGGGTTTGAAATAGGGTGTTGAGTTTAAAATAGGGTTTTGGGTCAAAAATAGGGTTAGAATTATGGTTTTGGGTCCAAATTAGGGTTTAGGGTTGGAATAAGGTTTTGAGTTAAAAATATAGTTTTGGGTAAAAAATATGGTTAGAATTAGGGTTTTGGGTTAAAATTAGGGTTTCGGGTCAAAATTAGGGCTTTGGGTTAAAATTAGGGTTTTGAGTCAAAATTATGGTTTTTGGTCCAAATTAGGGTTTTGGGTCAAAAATAGGACAAGAATTAGGGTTTTGGATCAAAATTTAGGGTTTCGGGTCAAAATTAGGGTTCTTGGACAGATTTAGGTTTTAGGGTCAAAATTAGGGTTTTGTGTTAGAATTAGGGTTTCGGGTCAATATTAGGGTTCTAGGTCAAATTTAGGGTTAGAAATAGTATTTTGGGTCAGAATTAGGGCTTTGGGTTAAAATTAGGGTTTTGGGTCCAACAAAGGGGTTTAGGGTTTGAATTTGGCTTTTTAGTTAAAAAAAAGGTTTTATGTCAGAAATAGGGTGAGAATTAGGGTTTTGGGTTATAATTAGGTTTTTGGATCAAAATTAGGTTTTTCGGTCAAATTTTGGGTTTACGATCAAAATTAGGGTTTAAGGTTTGAATTAGGGTTTTGAGTTACAAATAGGGTTTTGGGTAAAAATTAGGGTTTCGGGTCAAAATTAGGGCTTTGGTTTAAAATTAGGGTTTTGGGTCAAAATTATGGTTTTTGGTCCAAATTAGGGTTTTGGATCAAAATATAGGGTTTCAGGTCAAAATTAGGGTTGTGTCAAATTTAGGGTTTTGGGTTAGAATTAGGGTTTCGGGTCAATATTAGGGTTCTGGGTTAGAAATAGGGTTTTGGGTTCAAATTAGGGTTTCGGGTCAAAATTAGGGCTTTGGGTTAAAATTAGGGTTTAGGATCAAAATAATGGCTTTGGGGGTTAAAATTTGGGTTTTGGGTTAAAATTAGGGAATTGGGTCCAAATTAGGGTTTTGGGTCCAAATTAGGGTTTTGGGTCAAAATTAAGGCTTAGTGTTAGAATTAAGGTTTTGAGTTAAAAATAGGGTTTTGGGTAAAAAATAGGGTTAGAATTAGGGTTTTGGTTTAAAATTAGGGTTTCGGGTCATATGGGTCAGATTTAGGGTTTAGTGTCAAAATTAGGGTTTATGGTTTGAAATATGGTTGAGTTTAAAATAGGGTTTTGGGTCAAAAATAGGGTTAAAATTAGAGTTTTAGGTCAAAATTAGGCTTTGGGTTAAAATTAGGGCTTTGTGTCAAATTTTGGGTTTTGGTTCCAAATTAGGGTTTTTGGGTCAAAATTAAGATTTAGGGTTTGAATTTGGGTTTTGAGTTAAAAATAGGATTTTGGGTCAAAAATAGAGTTGGAATTAGGGTTTTGTGTTTGTGTCAAATTTAGGGTTTAGTTTCAAAATTAGGGTGTGAATTAGGGTTTTGGGTCAAAATTAGGGCTTTGGGTTAAAAGTAGGGTTTCGGTTAAAAATTAGGGTTCTGGGTCAAAATTAGGGTTTAGGGTTTGAAATAGGGTTTTGAGTTTAAAATATGGTTTTGGGTCAAAAATAGGGTTAGAATTATGGTTTTGGGTCCAAATTAGGGTTTAGGGTTTGAATTAGGGTTTTGAGTTAAAAATATGGTTTTGGGTCAAAATAGGGTTCAAATTAGGGGTTTGAGTTAAAATTAGGGTTTCAGATCAAAATTAGGGTTTTGGGTCAAATTTAGGGTTTAGGGTCAAAATTAGAGTTTGAATTAGGGTTTTGGGTTAAAATTAGGGCTTTGGATTAGAATTAGTGTTTTGGGTTAAAATTTTGGTATTGTGTCCAAATTAGGGTTTTGGGTCAAAATTAGAGTTCAGGGTTTAAATTAAGGTTTTGAGTTAAAAATAAAAATTAGGGTTTCGGGTCAAAATTAGGGCTTTGGGTTAAAAATAGGGTTTTGGGTTAAAATTATGGTTTATGATCAAAATTAGGATTTAGGGTTTGAATTAGGGTTTTGAGTTTAAAATTGGGTTTTGGGTCAAAATTAGGGCTTTGGGGGTTAAAATTTGGGTTTTGGGTTAAAATTTGGGTTAAAATTTGGGTTTTGGGTTAAAATTTGGGTTTAGGGTTTAAAATTAGGGTTAGGATTTTGAGTTAAAAATAAGGTTTAGGGTAAAAAATAAGGTAAGAATTAGGGTTTTGGGTTTAAATTACGGTTTCGGGTCCTAATTAGGGTTCTGGGTCAAATTTAGGGTTTAGGGTCCAAATTAGGGTTTAGGGTTTTGAGTTTAAAATAGAGTTTTTCGGCAAAAATAGTGTTAGAATTATGGTTTTGGGTCAAAATTAGGGTTTTGGGTTTGAATTAGGGTTTTGAGTTTAAAATAGGGTTTGGGTCAAAAATAGGGTTAGAATTAGGGTTCTGGGTCAAATTTAGGGTTTAGGGTCAAAATTAGAGTTTGAATTAGGGTTTTGGGTCAAAACTAGGGCTTTGGGTTAGAATTAAGGTTTTGGGTTAAAATTTTGGTATTGGGTCCAAATTAGGGTTTTGGGTCAAAATCAGTGTTTAGGGTTTGAATTATGGTTTTGAGTTAAAAATAGGGTTTTGGGTCAAAAATAGGATTAGAATTAGGATTTTGTGTTAAAAATAGGGTTTTCAAAATTAGGGTTCTGTGTCAAATTTAGGGTTTAGTTTCAAAATTAGGGTTTGAATTAGTGTTTTGGGTCAAACTTAGGGCTTTGGGTTAAAATTAGGGTTTTGGTCTAAAATTAGGGTTTTGGGTCAAAATTAGGGTTATGGGTCAAATTTAAGGTTAAGGGTTTTGAGTTAAAAAAGGGTTTTGGGAAAAAAAAATAGGGTTAGAATTGGTGTTTTGGGTCTAAATTACGGTTTTGGGTCAAATTTAGGGTTTAGGATCAAAATTAGGGTTTAGGGTTTGAATTATGGTTTTGGGTTAAAAATAGGGTTTCGAGTCTAAATTAGGGTTTTGGGTTAGAATTAGTGTTTTTGATCAAAATTAGGGCTTTGGGTTAAAATTAGGGTTTTGGGTTAAAAATAGGGTTTTGGGTCTAAATTAGGGTATTGGGTTAAAAATAGGGTTTTTGGGTCAGAATTAGGCCTTTCGGTCAAAATTAGGGCTTTGGGTCAAAATTAGGGTTTAGGGTCAAAATTAGGGTTTTGAGTTAAAAAGAGGGTTTTGGGTCAAAAATAGGGTTAGAATTAGGGATTTGGGTTAAAATTAGGGTTTCTGTTCCAAATTAGGATTCTGGGTCAAATTTAGGGTTTAGGGACAAAATTTGGGTTTAGGGTTTGAATTAAAATAGGGTTCGAGTTAGGGTTTTGGGCCAATAGGCTTTGGGTTTAAATTAGGGTTATGGGTCAAATTTAGGGTTCTGGGTTAAATTTAGGGTTTAGGGTCGAAATTTAAATTTTTGTGTTTGAATTAGGGGTTTGAGTTAAAATTAGGGTTTTGGGTTTAAATTAGGGTTAGAATTAGGGTTTTGGGTTTAAATTAGGGTTTTGAGTCAAAATTTAGGTTTTGGGGTCCAAATTAGGGTTTTGGGTCTAAATAATGGTTTTGTGTCCAAATTGGGGTTTAGGGTTTGATTTAGGGTTTTGGGACAAAAATAGGGTTAGAATTAGAGTTTTGGGTCTAAAATAGGGTTAGAATTAGGGTTTTGGGTCAAAATTTGGGTTTTGGGTCAAAATCAAGGTTTCGGGATTTGAATTAAAAAAAGGGTTTTGGGACAAAAATAGGGTTAGAATAAGGGTTTTGGGTCTAAATTAGGGTTAGAATTAGGTTATGGGTCAAATTTAGGGTTTAGGATCAAAATTAGGGTTTAGGGTCAAAATTAGGGTTTAGGGTTTGAATTAGGGTTTTAGGTTAAAAATAGGGTTTTGGGTCTAAATTAGGGTATTGGGTTAAAAATAGGGTTTGGGGTCAGAATTAGGGTTTTGGGTCAAAAGTAGGGCTTTGGGTCAAAATTAGGGTTTAGGGTCAAAATTAGGTTTAGGGTTTGAATTAGGGTTTTGAGTTAAAAAGAGGGTTTTGGGTCAAAAATAGGGTTAGAATTAGGGATTTGGGTTAAAATTAGGGTTTCGAGTAAAATTTAGGGTTTTGGGTCAAAATTAGGGTTTAGGGTTTTGATATGAGCCAAGGGGGGGCAAGCCAACTTGTCATCAAGAATGATATGAGCCCAATAAGGAGCATGGACCAAGGAGCACTAAAAGGACTTGGTGGGTCTAAGACAAGAGCAAGAACCAAGAAAGCCCAAGAAGTTCTAAACCAAATAGTGTCAACCTTGACGGAAACAAGCCCAAGTTCAAGTCTTGATGGAGTGGAGGACAAAATGGTTACTTATCTCATCCAACTTGAAGACCCATGATGGGCTTGGTCGTCCACTTCCCATATTATCATTTTCTAGTTTATTTCAAGCAAATAAAGTGCAATAAACTTGGGTTTTATGAAGAATTTCGAATTTGGGTGCATAGTGGGAGGAATCTTGTTGGTTTGCATACCAATAGTAACTCCTTTAAGTTTTTAGACTTTTTATGTTTTGTTAATTATGTGGGAGTTACACTTTTAATTTGAGAAATAAGTGTGGCTGCTACATAATGATAGAGAGAGGGTAATAAGTCACTATTAAGTGGTTGAGTTAAGTGTGAATTTAGTAAGTCATGAATAGGCTAGTTATGTGGGGGTTATGGAATCATTGGGAAGACAAAGGGTGAAGCCAAATGTTGGCAGCCACACCCCTACATGTAACATGCCCAAACACATGAAATGGTAACTTGGATGTTGAATTTGGATTAAATCCATTTGTGAGGGAATTGTCTCTCTTTGGTTCTTGGTTGAGCCATCTTGTTCTTATCAAGAATCCACGATTCTTGTGGCGAACCTCACTTGGCTTATCAAACTCTCTAGTTTGTGGCGCCTTCACCATCTCTAATCTTCACCATTTTCATATTTTCTTCCTTTTATGTTACAACTCAATTCTGACTTGGATTTGTAATTGTTAAAATTCAACCAAAAAGATCATCAAAGGCAACCTCACCATTTGGTTGTCATCAAGTGGTATCAAAGCTTAGGCTTTGGTTGGATTTTCGGTGTTTTTGTTCTTCATCTTCTACCTTTATTCTTTTCTTCTTTTAAACCCAAAAACTATCCAAAAAAAAAATTACACTTTGAATCTATTTGTGAACGGAAATTTCGTGGTTGTTGTTCTTGCTCAAAAACAAGTTTTCAAGCGTGATTCTCTTCTTCAAAGTTTGAAAAAAAAAGGAAGAGAAAAGTCTATTTGAGCAATTTGTGTTCTTGAAAAAAAAAAGAAAGAAAAATATTTCCCTTCTTCCTTGTTCTTATTTCCAAAGCTTTGCCTTTCTAGCCTTTCCTTTTGTTTCCTTTGTTTTGATAAGTTTTGTGATTTTTGTTACTTGATTTTTGGATTTTTGTGTGGAATGTGTTTGACTCCTCTAAGGACTAAAAGAGAACAATTGAGTGGAAAAAGGCAAGAGTGAAAATTACATCTTGTGTGGAAAGAGGGTCATGGGTTATCCAAGGGATCAATGCAAGAGGGTCATGGGTTAACGATGGGATCAATGACGTCAAGGTCATGGGTTAATCATGTGATCATGACAAGGGGATCATGGGTTAACCATGGGATCATGCAAAGGGGGTCATGTGTTAACCACGGGATCATGGCAATTTGGTCAGGTGTTAATCATGGGATTATTGTGTGAGGGTCAAGGGTCAACCATTGGATCATGGCGTGAGGGTTATGTGTTAACTATGGGATCATGTCAAGAGGGTCATGGGTTAACCGTGGGATCATGGCGTGAGGGTCATGGGTTAACCATGGGATCATGGCAAATGGGTCATGGGTTAACCATGGGATTATGGCGTCTGGGCCATGGGTTAACCATGGGATCATGGTAAACGGGTCATGGGTTAACCATAGGATTATGACAAGAGGGTCAAGGGTTAACCTTGGGATCATGACGTTAGGGTCATGGGATAACCATGGGATGATGGCAAGTGGGTCATGGGTTAGCCTTGAGATCATGGAAAGTGGGTCATGGGTAAGCAAGGAATTACGGCAAGTGGGTCCTGGATTAACCATGAGATCACAGCAAGGGGTTTTGGGGTAACCATGTGATCATGGCAAGAGGGTCTTGGGTTAACCTTGGGATCAATGCAAGAGGGTCATGGGTTAACCATGGGATCATTGCATGATGGTAATGGGTTAACCAAGGGATCATTGCGTTGGTGTGATGTGTTAACCATGGGATCATGGCTAGTGGGACATGGGTTATCCATGGATCATGGGTGGCAGGAAAAAATCCAAGGAAGGAGGCCCATTGGTCCGTTGGACCCATGGGCACCACCCGATTCTAGCCAAACGACGCCGTCTCATCCACTTTTCCTATTTTTGAAGTATTTTCTCCGCATCATAATTACCAGGACGGGTGCGGCTTTCGGCGATCCGTGGTCCCATATTTTTAAAAATCATTTGACACTGTTTCCTACTTTTCGGCATCTTAGGT
>JAUPTC010000601.1:0-41942 GCA_030762895.1 Sophora flavescens
ACACCCAGAACTAAAGCAACTATTGAGGAAAAGTCACATTCCACCCACACTTGAGACAACCGTCTATCCCAGGTCAACTTGGGAGCTATATAAATACCCCATAATTATGCTAAAATGATTGTAGTGGCTCCCAAATTACGGGCAAACCTAGCAACCAACACGCTAGTTCAGTCCTTGAAGACACCTCCAGCAAACCTGCATATATCTTCCACTATATCTAACTGATCGCATTTTATCCAATTAGTGTCATGGAAGGTCTAATGTTAGGATCCAACTTATGTCATTTTTACGGGTATTACATCCAACCAATATACACTTGTTTGCATCTTGTAAAAACACATTTATCTTTCTTCTTTCTCATTGTAAAAACACATTCCTCACTGTAAAAACACATGGAGGCAATAGTTGGAGCTTCCGAAGCTCGGTTTGATTGGTTCATGCATTAGAACCCTAATCTGATTACATCATCGTGCTCTTATCTTCATTTTCTTCATTTCTAATCGATCGATTCTCCGTATCGTCAAATGTAAGTCTAAGATCTTTATAAGTCGGAATTGTTGACATCATCGTTCGTTTTGTTGGAAAAAATTAAGAAAAATAGACAGCAACTATATATGCAATTAAATAAAATAAAGCTCGTAAAGATAAAACTTATTGATTTTGGTGAGGGTGCGTGCAAAACACTGAACTTAAAAGTATTTCACCATCATGAGTAAATCACCAAGTGTAGTTGATAGCACTGCACGTGAAATATATAGCAACGACACATAAACAACTATTTGAATGCTCAAGTGAACAAGAAACTCAAAAAATTCCCAACTTAATTTTCCCCGGAATCTAAATGGTATCTGCTGTGCTGCGCTCAGTTTCAATGCACTGCCCCTTCAAGCTCCAACACTTTATTAATATAGTGTTTATAGTGTTATATAAAGAAACCAATCTTAGAAGTGAAAAACCCCAAGATGAGCGTGCCTTTTTGGTGGTTATATTGCAAAGTAGAAGAAAGGAAGAAAGTAGTCCCCCTGAGTGCAAAATACTTTTTGGTTTTTATAGAAATCTCTCTTGGCCATTAACCCGTGTGCAGTGTTTTAATCAAAAACATATGTCTCCGTTATAGAACTTCATCAACGGCAGAATTTATTTATTGTGATCAATCAAAAACCGAAAGCCTTAAAAGTAGGAACAAAAAATTAGAAAACGTGGAAATTAAACCGTTGTAGCAAACTAGCAATAAATCATGGGTTGAACCGTTTATGGAATAAAGACTCATTCAAAACAAAATTATTATTATATTAACATTTGGCTTTAAAATAAATAATCAAAAAATAAGATAATAATATGACAATCCCCCCAATATTTATTTTTAAGTCAAATAAAAGAGTGTTCCCAAGAGCTTGAGAAATCAATGCATAAGCACTAGTGTCTTTTGGACTATGAACTATCACATAGAGCAAATGAGCTATGACTCACTAGAATGTCAGTGAGATTAGAACCTCTATAAACCTCATTCCGTTTGTGAATCGGTGAACTCATCACTCATACTGATCTCTCATCCAAAGTTGTTCAACACGGTGTGGTGCTTTTTGGCCTTGCATCGTTACCTGGATTTCATGAGTGGCTCTAGAAAGTCTGCCCAAGCTTTCATAGAGGCGGCCCCACCTCAACACTCATATAGGTGAATCTATCAAGTGTACACTACAATCAAGCATACCACTCATTTATGAGCTATAGATTCATTAAGAGTAAAAACTCAACCTCCAACGCTGTAGTATTACACTATCCTACACCATAGGGATGAACTATCATAAATAATGGATAGTGTCTCATCAAGTTGATAAGTGACTTGTTTTTACCCATATGAACATAGACAATTTTCACAAACTATGTTGGGTTACCATCACTCTCAATTTTTGTATTAGGCATAAGTCCCATCCCCCTTGATGTATTTTCCACCAACTTCCTGCTTAGTGGTTTTGTAAAAGGATCCGCCAGATTCATTTCTGATCTCACATAGTTTAGGGATATAACCCCATCATTTAGCAGTTGTTTTACACAATTATGACGTATACGTATATGTCTCTGTTTTCCATTATAATCTTTATTATTTGCTCTTGCTATTGCAGCTTGGCAATCACAATTTATAGATACGGAGGGAACGGGTCTCCCCCATAAAGGAATATCTACTAAGATATTTCTTAGTCACTCAACCTCCGATCCTACCAAGTCAAGAGCAATAAACTCGGCCTCTATAGTAGATCGACCTATACAGGTCTGCTTGGATGACTTCCAAGCGACATCACCACCACCAAGAGTAAAAATAAATCCACTCGTGGATTTAGAATCATCAGAATCATATATCCAATTTGCATCTGCATACCCTTCAAGTACAGAAGGGTATCCCACATAACACAAACCAAGATCAATGGTTCCTCGAAGATATTTCAAGACTCTATACAAAGCATTCCAATGATCCTTGTTAGGATTATGAGTATATCTACTCAATCTGTTTACAGCATATGCAATATCAGGTCTTGAACAATTTATCAAATACATGGGACTACCAATTATTTGAGCATATTGGGTTTGTGACACACTACTCCCATTATTCTTTTTCAAGTGTAAACTAGCATCATATGGAGTACTCACAGGTTTAGAATCATAAAAATCATATTTTCTTAATATTTTCTCAACCAAGTGTTCTTGGGACATCCTGAAACCATTATTTAATCTGGTTAACTTAATTCCCAAAATTAATTTAGCTTCTCCCAAATCTTTCGTGTCAAATTTTGATGATAAAAATTGTTTAGTCTCATTAACAGCTTCTATGTTGGAGCCCAATATAAGCATATCATCAACATATAGACAAACAATAACACCATTTAAACTATCATCAAATTTACTATAGATGCACTTATCAGAATTATTCACTTGATAGCCATCTAACAACATAACTGTATCAAACTTCTCATGCCATTGTTTAGGTGCTTGCTTAAGACCATATAAGGATTTGACTAATTTACACACTTTATTTTGACTACCAGAAACAATAAACCCTTCATGTTGATCCATGTAAATTTCTTCCTCTAAATCTCCATTTAAGAAAGCAGTTTTTACATCCATCTGATGTACTATCAAATTATGAATAGAAGCAAGAGCTATCAATATTCTAATGGAAGAAATTCTAGCTACTGGTGAATATGTATCAAAATAATCTAAGTCCTTTTTCTGTTATGCCCCATAGCTACCAACCTTGCTTTATATTTTTCAACAGAACCATCGGGTTTCAATTTCTTTTTAAATATCCACTTACAACCTATTGCTTTTGCTCCTTGAGGTAGATCAACTATCTCCCATGTATGATTACTCATAATTGATTCTATCTCATTATTAATAGCTTCTTTCCAAAGAGGACCATCAGGAGAAGAAATTGCTTCACTATATGTCAAGGGATCTCCATCCATTAAGTAGATGAAAAAGTCATCTCCTAAGTTGGTTTCTTTTCTAATTCTTTTACTCCTTCTAGGTTCAAGCTCAAAATTATTAGAACAAGAAGCAGATTCACATGAAGGCTCAACAATTGATTTTTCTATTCTTCGATCGTTCCTAGCTTTTATCTTGACGTTTGAATCGTTTTAGGGGGTTACCAGTGTGGTTTGCCCATTCTTTGCATGACTAGGGCAAAGCTCGATGCAACAAACGTACCCGTATGGTGGAAGGAAGAGTCATGATGGTGACAAGACTGGGGTGTTCGTGATCCTTCTGTATCCAAAAAGCTTCACACGTATACTACAAGGAGGGGATAAAGAATTTGCAATCGTCGAAGAGGTAAGAGTAGAGTAGTTCCAGTGGGAGCCTAGAGTATATGGACGTAGGTATGGCCAACGATTATGAATTTGTAATCTTACGAGTGGCAGCCTGGAGTCTATGGACATAGGTATGGCGAGGGTCAGGGTAGTTCTAGACCACCATATCCTTGCGATATTCGTGGGTCGGCTAGTGCGTCTAAATTAGGTTTGAGATTTTGAGAGTTTAACCTTTTGATGTATCTTCATAAGGTGAGTGGGTATGAGAGATAGGAGTTAAGAGTAATTTACCTTTCTGTTTTGTAGTTGTTGTAACCCTTTTGGGGATCATTTGTACTAACATTACTCTATATGCATATATAATGTGTATGTGTAATATTTTAAATCAGTTGTGCATGTTACTAAGTTTTAATTTGCTTGTTGTTTCCAATATGAATGACTAAATGAGGATGATAATAATAATTGGGTTAACTAAGTATTCCCTCCAGATTCAATTATAAGTAAAATTAATTAACTTCACACTTATTAAGGAAGTTGGTTAATTTAGTTTAATTGTCTTGATTTATGTAAAAAAAAATGAGTTACAATTACTAAACTACCATTTGATTATCTCGGGGGTGTGCAATGCTCTTGAAAAGTAAAAGGAGAAATGGTTAGATTGGTTGATTGTCTTGACTTTTGGAATACTGAAATTAAATAGAGTTGAATTGGTTGGCTTTTGCTTATATTTGAGTCCACAAAATATATGCAGTTTTTTGCTTATAATTGAGTTCAGAGGTAGTGTATGGTTAAATAGCATTAATGAGGTGGCTGCTCCCCCAAGCAAGCACGGTCCCAACCAACATCCAAAAGAGGAGTCCAAGCATTTGCGGCAACCAGACAATCCAAAAATCAATAACTCATCTTCAAAACATACAATCTAATGAAACAAAACATTAATTTAACAAAAACAAAATAATTTTTAATTAAAAAATCAGATTGGAAAATTAGGGTTCATCAACACAATTGGGGAAAAATCAATTTGATCAAAGAGTAATGAAATTAGCTTAGGAAAACACGAAATTACAGTCCCAATTGCATAAAATAGAGTTAATTTCACATTTAAGGTTTGAAATCAAATTGTCAGGGATATGATTTGAGGAAATCGGGGGTTTGAATCTAAAAGCATGTTAGCTGAAATTTTCACTCACCCAACAAAGGAGAAGAAGTGGTGATTCTGGGATGTTCGACGCAGTGGCTGGCGACAGTAACATTTACTCATTGTTCAAACTTTATATTATGCAGTGTATTTTATAACCATTATGTTGTATTTTAATTTAGTTAAGTAGGTCTCTCTGTAATGTTTTAAGATTAAGTTTGAATGATCTTTGAAAAGTTTTTCAATTGAGTTATAGTTGGATTTTTAATCAATATGTTTTTATTCATTAAATTTTCATAGTTGATTAAAGTGCATGTGTTAGGTGAAGATATAGGTAAGGTACCAAACGAATAAGGGTACGAATATTAAAATTTCTATTCACATAGATATGAGTTCGGTTATGCGTTTTTTTTTCAAACCTGGAGTACCATAATCTATCCATTGTCATTTTGATGATGATCTTATAGTGAGAAACTAAAATTAAATACTAACATAAAATATTAATGAAGAATTACATGAGACTTGCCTTCAAAAAAATTACTTGTGATATCTCTCTCTCAACCTTTACTCTACTCCTCTTTTCCTTCTTCCTCATCCATCGGAAGGATGGTTTGGGTCATTTTTTGGCCTGGAATCACCCCTCTACATCGTTTTTCTCTCCTTTTAACTAAATAAGTGGTTTTTCCACATAAATCTGGTTTTTCTTTCGTGTTTTTCCGTATTTTCGTCGTTTGCGTGCAGCGGTGTTTTGTTCGTTGTCTTGTTGCGACGTCGTTTGGTTTCCCGTCTTGTTGCGGTATTCGTTTGATTCAGATTGACAGATCAACTTTGATCCATTACAAATTCAATCAAGACTTGAGCGTCAACGTTACAAATCCGGAGGCATGGGTATTCCGGTCACTTTGATTTTGTCACATTTGTAGGCATTTTGCCGTATTATGCTATTAACCTGGATGCTGTGAGTTTGTTCTCATATTCATCCTTTTCGGTTTTTAGCGATGTTAAATTTGTGTTGTTTTCGATGTATTTTACCAATTTGAATGAATGAATATCTTTTTTAGTAAAAAAAAAAATTACTTGTGAATCATATATTCTAGTCATTAGTGATAAATTAAAGTAACGAATTATCACATAACCACTATTAATGAATAATGACATTAGTGACAAAATAATATTAAGTAATAATTAATATATAATTAGAGAATAGAGACTTCCATTTCTATTGACCATGGAAATTTCATGAAACCAGAGGGAGAAGAAAAAAGCTTTCAGGTTTTGAAACTTGCTCGCAGCTAGCAAAAGCAGTTTCCTATTCTATCACCCATATACATATACATATCGGACTCGGATTGGCTCCTGCAGTAGGAGGGTCCTGGCTTTTTTTTCATCATTGGATCCTTCTCTTACACATCATAATATCTAGATCTCTTTCTTCATACATCACACCAACCATTCGATTTTTGCAGGAGGGGTGCTAGATCTTATTCCTGCAGGAGGGAATCCAATTTCATACATAGCTGAGAGTTAAGATTCTTTTGCACGTGGAATGAAATGAACGGGCATGAATGAAAGGAAGATAAAGGATTTTCTAGTTCAAGAGAAGTTTTTACTTTATACTATTTATTATTTACCATTATAGTTATAGTTATAATATTAAAAATATTATTAAAATAAAAATTAATGATAACTTACATAATTAAGATGATACCCATGAACCAGTAAAAAAAAAGATGATACCCATTAACCAATATAAAATATAAACCTTTTCTTATTTAGGTAGCACAAATCTTTCAAGAAAATATTAGCCTTAAACAATAAACACTTAAAATTGTGGGTGGGTCCCAATGTTTATCACAACTGGTGGTTCGGAATGAAGCAAGAGGTGCTATCAATCAACCCCACAATGGCTTTGAACTCGTGGCTGAGAAGTAACCGTTGTTGAAAGTTGAGACCAACAAAGTTCCCACTTCCCACGTTAGAGTCTATTTGAGAAAGTTGAAACCAACAAAGTTCTCCCATTAAAGTGTATACGTGAAAAAAAATATTAAGATAATTTATTTTATATGGTAGCTTAAAAATAATTATTTTTATATTGTAAATTACGAAAAATAATATGAAATTATTTATATAATTTAATAATTTTTGTTTAGAAGCTAGTTGTGCAGGGAAAATAAAATGAGAGTTTTGATAATAAAAAATAATCAAATTACAACAATTTTAAACTAAAACAAACTAGATAATATAAAACAATTTTTTTCTAAAAAAGTTTTTTCTATAAATTTAAGCAAAATACCAAATATGTTAAATTATTTTAAAAATAACTTTTTAAAGATAAAACAGCTACAATCTAAAAGAATAAGCGTTCCCAAACATGATTAGGATTTTATTTTTGGATGTTCTCCTTTTCTTTCCTTCTTTTTTCTCTTGTGTTAAAAAGAGATCAATATATAAAAGTGAGTTGTAATGGGACCTATATTATATAAAAAATAACTTTACTTTTTGTGTCTTTCTCTATCTAAAATAAGAAAAAAAAAGATAATTAGAATCCATTAAACATTAATTTAAACACCTTTTTTTAAAAAAATTTATCATATTATTTTTAGGATTTAATTAATATGTAATATCAAATTAAAATTATATACAAAGTCGATCTATTATAAATTGACAGATCATTAAGATATTTATTATTAACTTAATTAATTTAAATATTAAAAATTTTTATACTACTATACATATCACTTAAATTCTTATTTTTATATTTAGGTTTTAATCATTTATTATTTACCAAATGTTATTCATAAAACTATGTCAACCCAAGGATGAAGTCACTAAAACCTTAGTTTTAAGTCCAGAGCAAAAAAAAAAAATTCTTAATTTTATAAAGTAAAAAGGTCATACATGCTAATAAAAAAGCCCACCCTAAAACACATCATTATTCAGATATACTCTCACTTGAAATAAAAAGATCTCAATCAAAATTTGTTTTAGACTTCACTCGCTCTTAGACCGGCCCGACATAAAACAAATTATTTTATCAATAGTTATTCTAAATAAATATAAAAACATTAAAAAAGAAAGTAGTGTGTGAAGATAATTGTAGTTTCCATCTCTCCTGCAATAGCCACCATGGTGCCCACTCCCCAACACCTTCACAATTAATCCTCCCTTTTTTTTATACTACAAACACTAACCTAATCCTTCCCCATCATCATTATTCACTAAGGAACACCTTCACTACACCACCTGTAATCAAACAATTGAGAGAAAAACAAAACCATCATACCCACATGGATATGGTGAAAAATCTGTCTTGTTCTGTATAAATAAATATGTTATCATTATTATTATTAGTACTATAGTATTATTTAAAAGGAACAAATTCAGGTGTTACTTCTATGTAGTAGTGTCTGACTTCAACTTCTAATTGTATTTGTTGCATGAAGCAATGAAAGTGAGAGGGTTCAAGTTCAACTATGCGAACGCTTTGTGATGCTTGTGAGAGCGCCGCCGCTATCGTTTTTTGCGCCGCTGATGAAGCTGCTCTCTGCCGCGACTGTGATGAGAAGGTAGCTTTTTTTTTAATCTTTCTTTCTGCTTTTTTTTTTAATCTTTCTTTCTTACTTTTATTGGTTCCTATCAAAAAAAAAAAAAATTATTGGGTGAGAGTTGCTTGTTTTGGAGGTGTAGTTATGGTTGGAAGTCGAAACCTTCTGTTCCTAATTAACTAAACTTGACTGGTATATGGTGTCATGATTTATTGAGCAATAATTTTTTTTGTTTTGTTAATCTTCTATGGTGATTTTTGTGTTCATATCTTATTGCTTTGGCCCCTTGATCCATGTTCAGAATAATGTGTCAGTGTTTCACACTTGATCAATTATAATCTGATGTCATGTTTTGTTCCAGTGCCAGCACTTCAGAATACTGATGTCATATTTTGGAAGCAGGATGTTAGTTAGTGTTAGCAAGCTACACCATTTTATTTTGACAAAAAACTCTGTTTTGATATTTTAGTTAATTTCATTTATTTAAATTGATTAAAAAAAAAAAAAAAACTAACAATCTTCTCTCTCCTCTCCCACAACCTCACACATTCCTTCCCCCATTTTCTCTCTCACATCGTCTGCACTTTGTTTCTCTCCAGCATTTCACTGCACAGTGGATATAGAATAGAATAGGCAAAATAATTAAAGAAATGGATCCTAACCATACAGGGTGTCATGTTAGTGTACAGTTTTTACACTCCGTGACTCCTATCCTAAATCAATCACAAATTATTTTATGTGTAACTTTTAAGATAGTTAGAATAGATTTTAGTTTTGAATCTTTTGATACATTGTCTGACGGAAGTTTTTACACTATAAACCAGTCACAAACCGTTCTATGTGTGTAACTTTTAAGATAATCATGATAAGAGTCCAACATTTAATGATGTGCCAATTTATGATTAATTGATAATGTAAAAAATCTTTACGCTCACTGTGCACATCAATCCAATCCATATATTTATATTTAGAGACACACTTATATATTTAGCACCTTGATGTTTTCTGGATGGTGATAAATCATGTTTCATAAGTAAGATAAAAATATTGAAATCATGGACTAAACTTGGAGAAGTCCATTGATAGAGGAAATGAATACCTATGGGGTGCCAAATATTGAAGGACTTGCAATTTGACTCACCAGCTTTGTTGATACTTCATAAGCATACCTTGGTCAGATTGATCTTTCTCTGGACTTGTGTGAATTTGAAATCTAAGTTGATTTACTTTGAACTGGTCTTACTTGTCTTGGTCAACATCTTTCAAGCAATGGTTCAAAGCTTAAACTATTTGAGTGACAGGTTCACATGTGTAATAAGCTAGCTAACCGGCATGTAAGGGTTGGTCTTGCAAGTCCAAGTGATGTGCCACGCTGTGACATATGTGAAAATGCACCTGGTATGCAGTTTTCTTCATATGCCTTATCTTGTTCCTCACATGCCTTTTGCTTATATGTGTTTGCCCTTTGAATCTGGTTGCAGCTTTCTTCTACTGCGAAACAGATGGAAGTTCCCTTTGTTTGCAGTGTGATATGATGGTACATGTTGGTGGGAAAAGAACACATGGAAGATATCTTCTTTTTAGGCAGAGAGTTGAGGTATGCCTCTCAATGCTAACATGAATTGGTCATGCCTTTAGCTTTCCTTAAAAATGCATAATATCTGCTTGCTCAATAGTTTCCAGTAGATAAACAAAGTCATGCAGAAACCCCAGCTTCACAGCCTCTGAACCCAGGTGAGGCTAAAAGAAGACAATATCCACTGCCCAAATCAAGAATGGGAGAGAACCAACAAAATCACAGAATGCCTATGGTTCCAACACCAGAAGAACCTGATGCTGATGCCATGATGGAAACTAAGGCGATTGATTTGAACATGAAGCCGCACAGAATACCTCCTGAACAAACATCAAATAATCAGGTTAGAGTGCATGGAAAGTAAATTTCTCTGACATGTTTACAGATTTCTTCTATGGTAACAGCATGTTACACATGAAAGTAGTAATATTCAACTCATCTCCTTAAAAAGGCTTAATAGGTTAATGAAACTTAAACCCCGATAGCATAATTTCATCTGTTTCTTCTTATGTAAGTGTTGTTGCATTCATCTCTAATGTCATGTGGTTGTGGATTTTGTTATGTATTCTATTATTAAATGATTCTCTAAATGGAATTTAAAGCACGGCATCATTCAATCATCCAAGTACTGGGATAGTTGTTTAGTGAATAAGCAATTAAGCATCCATTCTCCTTGCTTGATGCTTGGTTTCAGTACCACAATTTCATTCAGTTTCTTTGTCTTGTGGGATCATTTGTCCAGCTTGACTTGAAGAAGCATCTTCAGACTCCTTCCACATAATAGGATTTGTAGAGAGATAATTCTCTTTTACTGCAGCACCTTATAGAAATTAACATGACAAAGACTATTGATATGTATTCATAATTGTGGTGTCAAAAATCTTTTCAGTGCATTATAGAAAATTTAGACAAGTCTAAAAGAAAATTATGTACTTCAAAAATTGCTTCCTTCTGAAACAGGGATTGGTAAATTTTCGCAAAACATAGAAATTCATTTCAACAGAGTAAAAACCTGACACAAACTTTAGTCTATGTTCTGCCTATTAACTGTGAAATTGCAGCATTCCGTTGCTTCAACTGTATTTGGTTAAAGAGTTGAAATGAACAATGATGTGGAGAACAATTGAAAGATACCTGTATAATTTCTATACCATATCCTTCATCTTTTCATCTGCAATGCAATCATCTAGTGACTACATAAAAGTAGAAGTTTGTAACATTTGTACCCGTTTGGGTAAACAGCTTGATTAAACTCATATTCAATAAGTTTTTTTTTGACTGCTTATTCAATAAGTTGTTTTGAAATGAGCTAAAAAAACTTATTGTCATAAGCTTCGTTGATAAACTTTTTGAAATAATTCAAGTATTTCAAAAACTATTTTCATAATTTATTTTATAAGCTATTTTCATCGGCTTATTATCGTAAGCTATTATATATGCCCAAATAACTCTTTATAAGCTCTTCAAACACCCTCTTACATGTTACAGTCTGCATGACATGAACTGCATATATATTCCTTAGTAATTTTTTGTTTTCCTTGGCAGCCGTAAGTCATGCAGCTGGTCATATTGCAGTTCTGACAGGATCTTACACCAGAAATCTTAAGGGAAAAAGCTTCATATGCTTCTCATGCATGCTTAGTTCGAAGGTTGCCAAACTCTTGTGTTAACAGCCTATTCTGGCAAATGAGGCATTTGGGAACCATATATAGGAATTCAATTTGGTATTTTAACACATCATATCTGAACTGCAGAGCATTGTTAAGTGTAAATCTGTAATATGCTTGCAATTAATTGTGTGGTTACTTCTATGTTTTGTAAGTTTTATATGCCATAATACGCTCCTTCCAGAAAAGGAGAAGGGAAGAGTGGGAAGAGACTTTACTGCAAACACTCTTGACAAACAATATTATAGCAATACTCATGATAGTTTTTTTAGTTAACGAAGGACGTGGTGCCTGAGGGTGAGAAGCTAATACCACATAGGATTCAGTTTTACATTGCGGTCGACTCCCAGGGAGAGATGTGGGTTACAGTTTTCAAGTTGTTGTGATATACGTGATTAGGTTTTGTTCAGTCCAGTAGTCTATCAAACTAAAGTTTTGATATATATAGTTTGTAAATTATTCTATAAAAGCTAGTAGCCACACACACACATATATATATATATATGTAAAGGTGGATAGGATGATATTAATATGATATTATTGTATGATTATAAACTACATTAATAATTGATTTAATATTAAAAACACTAACAATAATAACCAATATAACAATAAGATCTTTATATAACAAACAATAATAACATTAACATAACCATAACAAATTATGAAAATAAAAAATAAAAACACAAAATGATAATATGGGCCACTACTAATATCATATATATCAATAATAACAATTAAAAATTAAAAAATTACACAATTATCAAAACAAGAAAAAAAAACTTAATATTATATATAACAACAATAAAAAAAATAACAGACTACTACTATCATTAATAATAACAAAGTAAATAAAAAATAGTAATACAATAAAAAAATATAAAAATTATGAATGCACAAAAATAACAAGAATACTAACAACAACATTAACAATAATAACTAGAATATTAAAATAATCACAAAATTAATAACATTAACAACAACAAAATAATAAAAACACTAACAATAATAACATCAACACTAACAAATATAACAATAAGATCTTTATATAACAAACAATAATAACATTAATATAACCATAACAAATTATGAAAAAAAAACACAAAACGATAATATGAGCCACTACTAAAACAAGATAAAAATTAATATTAATATAATAACAATAAAAAGAAATAACAAACTACTACTATCATTAATAATAACAAAGTAAAAAAAATATTAAAAAACATTTAATATTTATGAATGCACAAAAATAAAAAAAAAATAAAGATTACATAAAATGATAGAAATGTGGTATAATAAAAATTTAATTTTTAAACTTCCAACAAAATTATAGATAAAAGAGAGTGTAAAAAAAAAAGTAGTATAAATGTTGGAGAATGAGTATACAATATCTAATAAAATAATAAAAATATGATATAAAAATTATAATATTTACCTAAACTTAAAATTGATAATAATAGAGTGTAGAAAAGAAAAGAGTGTAGTAGAATGTACGAGAGATTAGGAGCACCTTCTGAATGCACAAAAAAAAGATATAATAAAAATTAAAAATAAAGAATATACAAAATGATAAAAATATGGTATTATAAAAATTAAATTAAATATTTTCAGAAAAATTATTGATAAAGAAGAGTGTAAAAAAAAGTAGCATAATGTTAGTAAATGAATATATAACAATTAATAAAATAATTAAAATATGATATCAGAAAAAATTTAATATTTACCTAAATTTAAAAATTGATTATAAAAGAGTGTAGGAAAAATTAGAAGAGTGTAGTAGAATGTTGGAGAAGGGGGTTGGGTAGGTAGGATAGTGGCTGGGGAAGACGCCACGTGGCAGCACCAGGACAGTGGCGCCACTGCAACTAGTGCCACTGATGGCGCCCGATTGCGATGCGCCAGCGCTTTCAAATCTTCGCTACGTAGATCGCCCCATATATATATATATATATATTAAATAATTTAAAATTTGTAATTTTTTATTTTTTGGTAGATTTGGTGACCAATGAGTAATTATCACGTGATGGTCAAAAAGTTAATGACGCCAATTAAACTTGCGCCATCCTGTCAACAAAAAAAAATTATTATTTTATTCTACTGTATCAAAAAATAGGTTAATTTAATAAATTGTTCTAAAAATAGATTATTTTGATATATAATTTCTAAAAGTGAATTACTTTATGTTAAAAAACCCTCTAACTTTACTGATGCGTTATCTATTTTCTGATTGAGACCGGTGTTTCAAGAGTGCAAGTAGCTTTGAGTTTCTAGCTTTAGTTTGTTGGAGTTGTGAATTATAGAGTACTTGTCTGTCTATGAAAGGCGCTGTCATTTACTACAATGATAAACCCTTCACGGTTGCAACTACTTTCTCTGTTTCTCAACCATATGGGAATCGAATCATTAGTGTTTATTAGCAATTTTCATTTTCATTTTTATCCCATAGGTATGTTTGGATGAGACATTTATAGAGGATGAAGTATTTTAAGGGGATAATTAAAATGTTTTAATGTAAAATATTTTCATCATATAGGTGTAAAACTAAAAACAATACTTGTAGGAGCTCGAAGAGGTTAGGTGTGAAAATAATCTTGTCAGAACTTTGATTAGTTATAGTGGAAATATTTGGCGAGGTCAAGGACGGAACGTAACCCAAGGTTTGGGGTGAAGCAGTATAAATTTTTGTATGTTCTTTTTTGAGTAAATAGCCAAAATGGTCCCCTAAGGCGTGAGGTCGTGTCGAGTTGGTCCCTCAAATTAACGAAATTTCAAAAGGTCCCCGAAGCGTCAAGCGTTGATCAAGTTAGTCCCCTCCAGTTAGGCGGGGTTCCTTGAGCCCGATTAATGGTGCTTATGTGGCTGCCAACTCATCCTGCCACGTAAGATGGGCACTATACACGCATATTTAAGAGACCAAATTGATACAAGGACCAAATTGACACTCAAATTTTTTTTCCAAAAACCATATCGTTCATCTTCTTCTTCCTTCGTCTCTGGTTCGTCTCTCTACTCTCTCTCCTTCATCTGTTTCTGTCTCTCTCTCTCGCTCTCTCCAACTGCAACTACACAAAAGGGATGCTGATGGGTGGTGGTTCGTCGTTATCATACTTAAGACAAACCAAGAAACCCACAACTCCATCTTCGTCGAGTAGCTCTAGGGTTGATGGGGCAAAAATCAACAACCCCTTACCTTTGTTTTGCAATTGTGAGAGGAGAGTTGTGTTACGAATCTCTAGGACTCCGAGGAACCCAGGGAGGGCCTTCTATGGATGTCCCTTTCCATTGGTAACATTCAATCCCAAAATTCCATTAGGGTTTGCGACTTTCTTGCACTTTGCAGGGAGCAAAGTTTCTACTAACCCTAATTTCTTTATGTCAAATTGTTCCGAGGTGAAGGCAATTGTGGCTATCTTGTGCAGGTGGATGAGATTCTGAGATTTTCAAGGTTCTGAGAGATGTGAAACTCTTAATGATACTGGCAGTGAGGGAATAATGAAGGCAGAACTGATTGAGCTGATTGGCAAGGTTAACACTTTGGTTGCAGATGTTAGAATGGTCAAATTTGGGGTTGTTGTAATGTGTGTGTTGTTAAGTGTTTGCCTGGTTTGGTGGATTGGTAGGCAGAGTGCTTAGGTAGTTTTAGGTGTGATGTTCTTAGGTATGATGTAGGCATATTTTGGAATGTAATGTGTAATGTATTGTCCTATTTTGGAATGTTGGTTGAATGACAAGCTTGGAGTAAATGTCTCATTTTGTTGCATAAGACAAAACTGGTTCATTTTGTTACATAAAATGAAAGGAAGCACCAAATTGTGGTCCAAAAGATAAATTGTATATGTATTAATTGAAGCACCAAAAGGTGTCCAAATATGTCTTACAAAAGTATACCCAAAACAAAGTACATCTAAACTTGTACCAAACCGGAAACTACAATGAGACAAACCATACACCATATTCTAAAATAAATAACCAAAACAACCAAAAGTTTCCTAAGCTTCTATTGTTCATGGTTTCCTTAGACGCATCTCGTGGCAGCACGGAGTTGGAATGAAAGACATGAACTGTGGTTGTCCTTCCCTTGATCCAGTTGGTGGTGCTTTGGAAGTTCGACCATGATAGGCCGTGGAGCTGGAATTGGAAATGGTGGAAGTGGAAGTGGAGGTGGTGGTGGTGCAAGAGAGAGTGAGTCTTTGGTGGAGTTATTCTTGGTGGACCTATAAGCTGGGGGTTCCTTTAGCACTTGTGGTTTAAGAGGTCCTCTTATACCATATCTCCTTGCCTGCAGAAATAGAAATCGATAACATAGTATCAATTTAGTCCCCAAAATATGCAACTTAAAATCAAAAAAGTCCCTGAACTTGTATATATGAAATCAACTCGGCCCTGCAAAAGCCAACTTACCCTCTGCACTCTTTCTTTGTGATGGTGGTGGAGCCTGCATTTGTGGTGGATTGGCCTGAACTTGTCTTTGGAGGATCTTGTACTTGTTGCTGCACTTGTGGTGGTACATCTTGAGATTACACTGCCTCAATAGTAGGAGCAGCAACCTTAGCCTTCATATCCTAGGATGAAGTCCCAACAACCTTAGCCTTCTTACCCTTGGATGAAGTCCCAGCAACCTTAACCTTCTTACCCTTAGCCTTCTTACCCTTGCTTAACACCACTTCCTCGTAATCATCTGAACTAATTTCAACCGGAGGAGGCTTGTAATGGTTGTCCTCTGCACTTTCATCGACATTAGAATATGTTGTCCTCATATGGACTCATGAGACCTCATCAACATCCATGTTAGTAGCATTCAAAGCTTCCTGGTTTGGCACCCATGCCCGAAGGGGCTCGGGGGCATACTCGTGATAAATCTCAATCTCATTCCCATTAAGAAGGGCAGCCTTAACCATCTCTATGGAAGCTGCTTGTCGGAGGTTAGCTCCCTCGACCCAATATCCAGGTCCCTGTTTGGCTTCAACCACAACAATTTTTCAACCTTATCATAACCCTTACACACCTTCACAATGCTAAACAGATCAAAAACATTGAGTGTGTCTGAGTCCAACTCTTCCCACACTTCCATCTCACCACCCACACACTCCAGAATTCCTCTCTCATTCCTCAGCGATATGCCTCCATGGTGCCACGATACATGGTGATCATAGTACTCATTCTGCACATTAACAAAGAAGCATAAATTAAAAAACGTTAACATATACTCTGTTACAAAACAAAAAAACAGAGCATCACAACAAACCCTAAACCTGCCAACATTGATGATGAAGAATGCGCAACAATGGGTAAAACGATAACTAGGGCAAATGCCTAAGTACAAAACTAATGTAATATAGGCTTAGATGAAACCCTACCCAACCCCTACCACATGCACAGTATGAAGAAGAAGATGAACAATCAAAACCCATAACTCAAAACAAAATGGGTAAACAAAATACACACCTGTGTTTTGAGTGGAAGCGAGTTAGGTCGGTTCGGCGGCGACGGGTTATAGTCTCCGCGGCGGTTGTAGAAGGAGCGGTGTAGCGAGAGGAGGAGGAGGGAGGTTACACCGGGGAAGATGAAAAGGTAAAAATGAGGGATGGAAATGAAACTAAGAAGTGTTAAAAGACAAAGTAAGTATCATTTTAGTCCCTAAAATTGAGTGTCAGATTGGTCCCCAAAATTGTGGTGCAACTGTCATGCAAGGTGGAGGCCACGTGGGCACTTAACGTGCCACATAAGCACCGTTAACGGCGTCAAGGAACCCTGCCTAACGGAGGGACTAACTTGATGAACGTTTGACAGTTTCAGGTACCTTTTTGAAATTTCGTTAATTTGAGGGACCAACTTGACACGACCTCACAATTTCAGGGACCATTTTGGCTATTTACCCGTTCTTTTTTACCCTTATCTCTTTACTTCTGCATTGTTTATTTATGTGTGCCAACATGGGTTTAATTTTTTAAAGCTTAAACACTTCTGTTTTTTATAGCAGTAAATCTCAGACGCGTCAAAACATCTATAGTTCTTTTCAAAGCATCTGGCTTCTGCTGTTTGCGAAAAGATATTTGCTTTTAAAAAAATTTAACTGAAACACAATTCAACTCTCTCATGTTTTGATATATTCATTTCAAATACTATGTGGGCATCACCAAAATCATGTCATTTTGGCCAGGTTAGCGTCAAGTTGGACACTCAACGAGCACATTGTTTACATGTATTTTTTGTTAAATCCCAAATAAATAAATATCAGAGTTTGACAATGGGATTCTCTAGTAAATAGATAACACTGATCACAAATTTAACATAATTAAAAGAACTCAAATGGTCCCCCGAATTTCATGGATTAACGAGTACATTGAAATGTTCCCAAACATTTCAATTCCAGTTATTTATTTTTTGTCGTTAATTTCCTGCAACTTACCTTTTATAGCACCAGTTATATACTTTCTTATGTTCTTAACCCGCTTTGCTTTAGTTTTCAGTGCTTTGGCATGCTTATTTTATTGCTTTCCTTTACATTTATGCATTTATCTTCTTCTATCAATCAAGTGGTCTTTTAGGAAGGCAGGGAAGGGGGAGAAACAATGACTAATAGAATCCTGAAGGATGGTTACAATCATAGTTATCAGATTCTCTTGTTAACCCTACATGATGTGTACCGAATTTGTCATTTCATATTAATGCGTACCAATTTCACTTTAAAAAAAGTCTTATAATAATAATAATATACAAAGTGACGAATCATGTAACAAATGACTCGCGTACCACGTACCCGCCACCCGGTTGTTGGATAATTAGAGATATCTCAAAAGTTTAATGTTTTATTTTGGTTGTGTAATTATCACACAACAAGTGTAAAATGAATCTGGTTAGTTTTTATTATTTAGTCAAATTAATTTTTGTGAAAATAATTTTATATTTTATTTGGTCAGTTACATATTTTGTTTTGTTTTGATTTTATCCTATAAAAAAGGTAACTCTATTTGACCACCTTGAAATTTTGAAAGCTGCTGCACGTTGAGTTTCTTTGCTGCACGTTGGGTTGTTGGATCTGATCCAAATTTTTTAGCACTTTGGCAGCTTTAAAGGAGAGCATATAAGTATATTTAACATATACACAATTTGATATCTATCGGGCAGAAAAAGGAAAACAAATACGGGTGTGTTACTTAGCAAAATACTTGTGCCTAAGTTGCTTGAAAAGAAAGCACATATTTCTTTTTTTAAAATTCTTTTTCTCCTCTATTATTCAGTTCATGGGTTTTACATTGCCTGCTTCATCTATATTGTATTCTTGTTGTTCGTTACCTCGGTTTAATTTGTCGGGAGGGGGCCTGTTGTATCTCGGGGGTTTGCGCACCACGCGGATAAACCCTTGAGTACAGTGAGATTTCTCACGCCTCAGGCTATTGAGGTTTGTTCATGTGATCTTAATACGTTGAAGACAAATTATTGACAACAATCTCAAGTGTTTATTATGTCTGACAACGTAACCGTCGAGGAGCAAAAAACACTAAGGAACATTGGCATCTATTGTCCAACCGCCACCGCCGGCCATTAATTACGCAAAGTCATTTCCTGACATCTCCAAAATCGAAGTCTTTGGTGGCCAGAACTTTCGAAGGTGGCATGAGCGTGTCTCTACTGTCCTCGACATGCATGGAGTCGCGTCTGCTCTAACCGATGCCAAGCCATCATCGGCCAATTCTAAACAGCTTGAGGAATGGACATATTATAATAAGGTATGCCGTCACACAATAATTAGTACATTGTCTAATGAGTTGTTCGATGTTTATTGTTCCTACAAGGGTGCAAAGGAGATATGGGACTCAATGATATTGACTGCTGAGGATGCCAAAAAGCAAAAATTTGTCATTGAAAATTACTACCATTGGGAAATGACTGAAGACAAGGACATCAAAGTTCAAATCAATGAATACCACAAGCTCTTGGAGGATTTGAAGTCAGAAAACATCAACCTACAGGATGAGTTTGTAGCTGGCCTTCTGATCGAAAAGTTGCCTCCTTCATGGAAGGATTACAAGCAACAACTGAAGCACAAACACAAACAACTCTCCCTGTCAGAATTGATCACTCATATAATAATTGAAGATACCAACAAGAAAGAGTGTCAGGATGCAAGGGCAAAGGCACTAGCTGCTCGTGCAAACATCATTCAGAATCAATCTCAGAAGAAAAGGTACGATAATAAACCTGGTCACAATTATAATAATAGAAATTATAATATCCCTCATGCATCTAACCCTGACTTCAAAAAGAAAGGCATGTGCTATGTTTGTGGTAAGCCGGGTCATCATGCCCATAATCCGACATAGAGTGAGGCGACAATCCTCCTAAGCCTAAGGCCAATCTGGTTGAGGGTGAAGGAGATGACATCATAGCTGCGGTCGTTTCTCAAGTCAATATGGTGACCGGTGTGAACAAATGGATGGTAGACTGCGGGGCTACCGGACATATTTGTGCAAGCAAAGATACCTTCATCTCTTACACTCTTTGTAGAGGATGGAGATGAACCGATTTATCTCGGTGATTCTCGGAACTGCTACGGTCTTGGGAAAAGGGAAAGTATTGCTAAAGCTTACATAGGGAAAGACTTTGGTTTTTAACGAGGTGTTGCATGTGCCTAGCCTAAGGGAAAATTTAATTTCCATGGCCCTATTGGGAAAGTTTGGGGTTAAGGTTTCGTTTGAATCAGGAAAAATTGTAATGACAAAGAATAATGTCTTTGTGGGGAAGGGATATTGTGACCAAGGACTCTTTGTACTCAATGTTGCTGAAATTCTTAATAATGATGCATCTTCTTCTGCGTATTTGGTTGAATCGTATGATATGTGGCATGCTAGACTAGGACATACTAATTCTTCGTATGTTAACAAATTGCAACGTCTTGGTATGATTACTTTAAGTAATAAACAACTTGGTAAATGTGATGTATGTGTTGAAACAAAATTAACTAAGAAATCTTGTCCCCCGGTGCATCATGAAGGCGAGTTACTTAATTTAATTCATCACCAGCCTAGGATATTTAAAACAAACAATGACAAGATGAGGTAAAAAATATTATGTCACCTTTATAGATGATTTTTCCAGATATGCTAAAGTTTATTTGATTAGAAATAAAGATGAAGCATTTGACATGTTTCTTTTATATAAAGCTGAAGTAGAAAATCAATTAAATATAAAAATTAAAAGGGTTAGATACGATAGAGGCGACGAATATATTTTATTTAATGATTTTTGTGAAAAGGAAGGCATAATACATGAGGTAACTCCCCGTATTCACCCGAATCTAATGGTATAGCTGAAAGAAAAATAGGACTTTAAAAGAAATGATGAATGCTATGCTCGTTAGTTCTTCCGCTTTGATAACCTTTGGGGTGAAGCTATTTTAATTGCATGTTTCTTGCAAAATAGAATACCTCATAAGAAAACCGGTAAAACACTATGAGTTATGGAAAGGTTACATGCCTAATTTGAAATATTTGAAAGTGTGGGGGTGCCTAGCTAAGGTTATGGTTCCTAAGCCCAAGAAAAGGAAAATAGGTTCTAAAACTTCTGATTGTATGTTTATTGGATATGCTGAACGTAGTGCTACATATAGATTTCTTGTTTTGAGAAGTAGTGTACTTGATCGTAACACTATTGTTGAGACTAAAAATGCTGAATTTTTAGAACATATATTTCCTTTGAGATCTGTAAATATTTCTATAGAAAATAATTCCATTGAAAATATTTCTTGAGAATAATTGTGAAAACTTATATGAGGATTTGAGAAGGAGCAAAAGACAGAGAAAAGAGACATCGTTTGGAAATGATTTTTACACTTGTTGAAAATGATCCTTTGACTTTTTACAAGCTATTTCAACTTCCGATGCCACCTTTTGGAAAGAAGCTATTAAAAATGAAATTGATTCAATTTTGAAGTGCAACACTAGGATTTTAGTTGATTTACCCCAGGAGCAAAACCTATTGGTTGCAAATGGATTTTAAAGGAAATTTTTTCCGGATGGTTCAATTGAAAAATATAAAGCTAGATTGGTAGCAAAAGGTTTTTACGCAAAAACAAAATATTGATTATTTTGATACATTTGCTCCGTGACCAGAATTTCTTCAATTCGAGTTTTGATAGCATTGGCTTCAATTTATAAACTTGTTATTCACCAAATGGATGTGAAAACTGCTTTCTTAAATGGTGATTTGGAAGAAGAAATTTATATGACACAACTTTGAATGATGTGTTACTCCTGGTCAAGAAAATAAAGTGTGCAAACTTCTCAAATCCTTATATGGTTTAAAACAAGCACCAAAGCAATGGCATGAGAAATTTAATCAAACATTGATTAACGATGGATTTTCTCCTATTGAGGTTGATAAATGTGTGTACACCAAAATATTAAATGGAGAATGTGTTATTATCTGCTTATATGTAGATGACATGCTTATCTTTGGTACTTGCGATGATGTAGTGATTAGAACAAAATCTTTTCTTGCATCAAAATTTGATATGAAAGACATGGGTGAAGCAAGTGTAATATTGGGAGTTAGAATCATTAGGAAGAGTGATAGCATAATGTTATCCCAAGGACACTGTTGAGAAACTTCTTAGGAAGTTTGGTCACTATGACTCAAAGCCAGTAAGTACCCCTTATGATGCTAACTTTCATTTGAAGAAAAATAAAGGTGATCCTGTTAATCAGTCTCAGTATGCCCAAATTCTTGGGAGCTTGCTACATTTGATGAATTTTTCGCGATCTGACATTGCATATGCAGTAGGACGATTGAGTAGATATACTCAAAGTCCTAGTCAGGATCATTGGGAGGCACTCGTTAAACTCATGAGATATTTGAGAGGTACCATGAACTATGGTATTATATATAGTGGATTTCCCCCTTTGTAGTAGAAGAATGCAGTGATGCTAACTGGATATCTGATTCGGATGAGACAAAATCCACTAGTGGTTATATAGTCACACTTGGTGGTGGTGCGGTTATTTGGAGATCAGCCAAACAAACAATAATTGCTAGATCTACTATGGAGTAGAGTTTGTAACTCTGGAGTTGGGTAGTAGTGAAGGTGAGTGGTTGAGAAACTTCTTGGCAAATATTCCTTTAGGAGTTAAACCAACTCCATCGGTGTCAATGCATTGTGATTGTCAATCGGCAATAGCCAGTTGCAAAAATAAGACCTTCAATGGCAAAAATAGACATATATAATTGAGACATAATGTGGTAAAGCAATTGCTAAAAGATGGAATAATATCGATCGATTATGTGAAGTCGAGGAGGTGAATTTGGCAGATCTCCTCTAACAAAGCCCACGGGAAGAAAATCAATATGTGATACATCGAAGAGGAATGGGAATTAAGCCAATTGAAATTAAGCAGTGATGGGAACCCAACCTTTGTGATTGAAGATCCCATGAAGAAGGTTCGATGGGTAGAACAAGTCACTACGTCAGTTCTACTAGCACCCAAAACTAATCTTGTTTTGTGTCCACTTTCCTATGGTGTAATTGAGAAAATGCTAGATCTTGCATTATTGAGAGGATAAACTTATAAAGTTTTTAATGATTTTCATATCCCCTTATGGGTGGTGTATGATTTGCAGCATGCACTTGATGATATCACCTATATGATTGTCAAGTGGGGCCGCTGCGTGAGATCGTGGCGAAATCTCTAGAGCACTCATGAATACCGGGCGCGCACATTGCCTATTAGCGAAAAGCAGACGTAAAGCAAGAATTGTGGGGGTGTAGTGTGATTGATTGACCTCTAACACATATCAAGTGTCTTGGGTTCCATAGCTTGCTATACCAATTCATTTGTGTGTTAAGTTTTATCAATCTATGTATGCGGTTCCAAAGCTTGCTATATAGATCAGATGCATTACATCCAAGATGTCAACCCAGGAAATTTTTTTCTTTTAATCTCTTAAATGTTTTCTTTAACTTTTTGAAATATGTGGGGGATTGTTGGATAATTAGAGATATCTCAAAAGTTTAATGTTTTATTTTGGTTGTGTAATTATCACACAAATGTAAAATGAATCTGGTTAGTTTTTATTATTTAGTCAAATTAATTTTTGTGAAAATAATTTTATATTTTATTTGGTTAGTTACACATTTTGTTTTGTTTTGATTTAATCCTATAAAAAGGTAAATATTTGACCACCTTGAAATTTTTGAAACTGCACGCACGTCGAGTTCTGCTTGCCGCGTTGGGTTGTTGGATCGTGATCCAATTTTTTTTGGCACTTTGGCAGCTTTAAAGGAGAGCATATAAGTATATTTAACATATACACAATTTGATATCTATCAGACCGAAAAGGAAAACAAATACGGGTGTGTTACTTAGCAAAATACTTGTGCCTAAGTTGCTGAAAAGAGAAGCACATATTTCTTTTTTTAAAATTCTTTTTCTCCTCTATTATTCGAGTTCCGGGTTTTACATTGTCTGCTTTCATCTATATTGTATTACTTGTTGTTCCATTACCTCGGTTTAATTTGTCGGGGAGGGTGCATTTGTATCAGGGGGTTTACGCGCAGCGGATAAACCCTTGAGGACGATGTGATTTCACACGCCAGTTATTGAGATTTATTCGTGTGTTAAGTACTACATTGAAGACAAATTTTTGACAACACCGGTACCCGGTTAAAATCATAATCGGTACTAAAAATAAATAGTAGGCCTCTTACCAGGGGATGTCTAAAGGACAGGCATTTTATTTTATGTACACGTGCAATGTTTTGCCTTGTATTTTGGTCAGTTTACACAAAGGTGATTCGACATAATATATTTTCATCATGGAGTTATAACTATCTCTTAAAAGGAAGAAAAACCAGAAATCAGGTTTAAGTTATGGTACATCATGCACCTCGTATACAAATAAATCACATAAAACTCCTGCCTGTGTCGCCCTGGCACTGAGATAGCCACAAGTCCATGTGATCTGAAATCTGCTGCCTTACTTTGTGAAGTGCATCAGGGGAGGTGCAGTTCTTAGCATCACCTGAAAAGCAAATGAAAATTCACAATCAGAATGTTGGTTGATACCAGCACAATCACATATGTGTAACAAGCGACTAGCACAGTTGTGTGTAGCTAACATGACAAATTGATTATTATTTTCATTGATCACATAATTTGCTTGCTGCCTTCAGTTTATTATTTTATTACTACTTATTAAGCTACACTCTTGTATTTAACTTTTCTGTTAGTTAGTTACCGTTACAATTCTGTTAAAAGTTAGTTAGAAGTTTATGCTCTAAGCTGTGTATACACACTTGTATATATACTCAATTCTGTAATAGAATTATCAGATCAATGAATCACATTTCATTCTCCATTTCTCAGTTCTAATATGGTATCAGTTGAAATCTCTCTGATTCTATTCTTGAACTTGTGAAGTTCTTTCTTCGATCCTCTTCTTCGCTTTCTTCTCTTCCTTGTTTTCTGCATTTTCTTCTTGATCATCATTAATGGTGCATGTTGATGAAGCTGCCAATCCACTCTTTCTTCATCCCTCTGATCACCCAGGGATTGTTCTTGTCTCCCCAACCATTGACTGGGGACAACTATAACTCATGGAGCAGATCCATGGAAATGGCATTGAGTGCCAAGAATAAATTCTGCTATGTTGATGGATCCTTTCCCTCGTCCCAATGGCACTGATCCCTTTCTGTTATCTTCGTGGAGAAGAAATGACAGTGTTGTTATATCATGGCTCCTCAACTCTGTTTGAAAGATATTGTTGCAAGCATCATTCATGGTGGCTCTGCTTCTGCTATATGGTCAGATCTCAAACTGAGATTCCAGCAATCAAATGGTCCTCGTCAATATCATCTCAAGAAAGAATTGAGTGGTTTGACCCAGGGCTCTCTTACTGTTACTCAATACTTCACCAAATTGAAGTCACTTTGAGAAGAAATTGAAGAATTCAGGCCTCCAATTGATTGCACATGTGGTGTTGTTGCTCCTCTCATTGCCTATTTTCAGAAAGAGTATGTTCTTGCTTTCCTTATGGGACTTAATGAAGTTTTCTCCCAAATCCGAGGGGCTAATCTTGGCTATGGACCCTATGCCTCCCATTACCAGTGTTTTTCTCATTAGTGCTTCAAGATGAAACAAAGAGACAACTAAGAGCAAGTTCCTCTTCTGCAGCTGATTCAGAAGTGGCTTTTGCTGTCAAAAATGCTCCTAAACAGCCTCAGTAACCTGGAAATGGCAATAAAGAAAGACCTAATGTGCACTCACTGTGGCATGCTTGGTCACACCATTGATAAGTGCTACAAGATTCATGGATATCCACCCGGTACAAGCCAAGATCCACCAATGCAGCACCTAGTCAAGCAGTACATCAGGTCACCGGCCACCTGAATCTTCTTTATCCAATTTGGGTTTGACCACTGATCAATGTAGGGATGCTACTCTCCATGTTATCATCCCAATTGTCACAGGCTTCTGTTCCTCAAGTAGATACTTCTGCACTTGAGTCCAACACAGGTTTTGTTCTTTCTGCTGTCTCAGGCACTAGTTCTAATTCCACTTTTTCTTGTTCGGATTCACATTGGATTCTTGATTCTTGATTCTGGTGCAACATGTCATATTGCATGCACCCTAGATAATTTTGTTTCTTGTACTAATGTGCATAACTCACTTGTCACATTACCAAATAAGTCTTTAGTTTCTGTTCAATCAGTAGGAACTGTCAAGTTCTGCTCTTACACTATATAATATCATGTATATCTCTAGTTTTCATGTTAATCTGCTTTCTTTCTGTTAGTGCTTTGTTAGCATATTCAAACATTTCTATCACTTTTCATGCTAACACTTTTCTCATGCAGGACCTCAATCACTTGAAGATAATTGGCAAGGTGAACTCATTCCAAGGGCTTTATGTTTTCAAGTCCCACCCTGCCTCACTTCCCGTTGCTATAACTGCTTCAAGGAGTTCCAAATTAGGTTCCTTTGTAATTCTGTTTCAAATAATGCTCATGCCTTGTGACATGCTAGGATAGGCCATTTGTCCTCTAAATGTTTAGAGTTACTAAAGAACTAGGAATTTCTAATACACAATCAACACACACTTGTATTATTTGCCCTTTATCGAAGCAAAAGAGGCTTCCTTTTCAATCTTTTAATCACGTGTCCAAATCTACTTTTGATTTTGTTCACTGTGACATTTAGGGATCCTATCACACTAACACATGATAATAAGAGGTATTTCCTTAAATTGGTTGATGATCATACTCGTTTTACTTGGATATATATGTTGCAATTCATATCAGAATCAGCTTCTTATACACAAGAATTATTTGCTCTAGTTGAAACACAACTCCACACTAAGATCAAGGAATTCAAATCAGACAATGCAAAGGAACTACAATTGACAGACTTTCTAACTTCACAAGGGACTTTGCATCAATTCAGTTGTGTTGA
Source organism: Sophora flavescens (assembly GCA_030762895.1). Classification (NCBI taxonomy): domain Eukaryota; kingdom Viridiplantae; phylum Streptophyta; class Magnoliopsida; order Fabales; family Fabaceae; genus Sophora; species Sophora flavescens. Next base: position 27,179 of record JAUPTC010000601.1, read on the forward strand.
GAGGCTACAACAGAATTCGGTTGTTGAGAGAAAACATCAACACCTGCTAAATGTAGCCAGGGCACTCTATTTTCAGTCTCGAGCTCCCAATCATTTTTGGGGAGAATGCTTGAAGACTGCAATATTATTTATCAACATGACTCCTACTCCCTTGCTCAAAGATAAGTCACCTTATGAGTTGTTATTCTGCAAAGTTCCTGATTGCAGTGCACTTAAGATATTTGGGTGCCTTGCTTGCTTCCACACTGCCTTCCAAGAGAAACAAGTTCATTCCAAGGGCAATTCCCCCAGTGTTTTTTCTTGGTTATCCATCAGGGCTATAAAGGCCACAGGTTGTACGACCTCACTACTAGAATTTTCTCATCTCAAGAGATGTAGTTTTCCATGAAAACACCTTTCCTTTTCATAACCTCCAGAACTTTGATCCCCAAATAGATCCCTTCCCAAACATAGTCCTGCCCCTACCTATCCCTGACCTTTCTACCTCATCACAAAATAATCCAGAAACAGAACCTATCCCAAACCCTATCCCAACCTTGAACCCAGATATAGAAAACACTATAGCAATCCCTCCAGCACTAGAAGCTGCACCACCTCCCTTGAGAAGATCCAACAGACAAACCAGACCACCCTCCCTACCAAGACACTTATCACTGTAATAGTGTCTCTACTTATCCAATAACCAACCATCTCTCCCACAATAAACTTTCCGCTTCATATCTTGCATTCATCAATGAGGTTTCAAGTGTTTTTGAACCTCAATTCTACCATCAAGCTTGTAAATATCCCGAATGGAACAAGGCAATGGATGAAGAACTATCTACTATGGAAGCAACAAGTACCTGGACTCTTGAACCCCTTCCTCTTGGTAAACACATTATTGGATGTAGGTGGGTCTACAAAGTCAAAACCAATCCTGATGGCTCTGTTGACAGACTCGAAGCTAGATTGGTTGCCAAAGGGTATACTCAACAGGCTGGAGTTGATTTCAGAGACACTTTTTCCCAGTGGCCAAGTTAACCACTGTTCGTGTCCTTTTGTCCTTGGCTGACATCAAGAATTGGCATTTGTTGCAGCTTGATGTCAACAATGCCTTCTTGAATGGAGACCTTTTTGAAGAAGTATACATGGACCCTTCCTCTTGGTTATAAGGTTCCAAATTAGAATTGTGTGTGCAAACTGAACAGATCAATTTATGGTCTGAGACAAGCTTCGAGAGTGTGGCTATGTGGTTTCCAGATCCTCTGCAGAAGCCGAATATCGAGCTCTTGCAAATGTCACTAGTGAAGTTCAGTGGCTATGTTCATTATTGAAGGATTTTGAGGTCACAATTGGTCCAACTTTGGTATTTTGTGACAGTTAATCAGCCATACACTTAGCCTCTAATCCCATTTTTCATAAGAGGTCTAAACACATTGAAATCAATTGCCATTTTATAAGAGAAAAGGGGTTGCCTCAGGAGTTATCAGACTTGTACATGTTAAATCAGTACATCAACTTGCTGACTTGTTAACAAAACCTATCACTGCTGCAATTATTCACTCTCTTATGTCCAGTTAGGAATATATGACATATATCTTCCAACTGGAGGGCGTATTAAGCCACACACTTGTATTTAACTTTTCTGTTAGTTATTTACAGTTACAATTCTGTTAAAGTTTGTTAGAAGCTTATGCTCTAAGCTTGTGTATACACACTATATATATACTCAATTGTGTATACACACTTGTATATATACTCAATTCTCAGTTCTAATACTACTATTAATTTTCAAATTTTTCATAAGCATGACATATGGAAGAAGGAGTCATCGTGATAACTGATAACAATACAAATTTAAGTCCTATAAATTGCAGGTTCTAAATTGGCAGCCTAAAATATTTCAGAATGACAATAATTGGAGTGTAAATGATACACATACCTTCAAGGGCAAAAAGGAACTTGAGGACATCCTCGAGATCGGAACAATGGCCACAATTATAACATGTGATAATGTAGGGAAGGCACTGAAAGGTTTAATAGTTATTAGGCAGCATTCAGTGGAAAGTACAATAACAGTAGTTGTGCATGGCACAATGAAGGCACAACATTATGTAGTTTATAATCACATCACGTGACTCAGAACTCTCATTTCCCCCTTTTATTGAGTAACAAACCTAAAAGAATACTTCCAGATCCCACTTGAGCCATAGTACAAGATCATGTAGCTCACATTCAAACAAATGAAGACAAGAAATTGCACATTACTTAGTGCAACTTTGATTGGGAATGAGCCACTCATTTGTCACTAGATAGCTATCCATGGTTGTTAAATCTCGATTGAACTCTTGAACTCTTCACGAGTGTACAGTCCTAGATTGCAAAAATCAGTTAACTCGCATGTAAACTCTCTTTTTGATAAACTCACACTAGTTTAAGAATACTATGATAAAATTAGTAAACACTTCGATTCTACTAAGCAGTACCAGAGCCTATATACATTGATTTGGTCTTAACGTAAGTTTTGGTATGTTGCTGGGTACTTGAGTTGAATTACCTGTATGCTACAATATTATTGGATTTATAAAACAATTTTATGTTTTCAGCATTTTTTTTATTAATAAAATAAAGTAAGTATTTTCTTATAAAAAAATAAAAAAAATAAAGTAAGCGTTTGATGAGAAATCATACTTGGGTCAAATATTGAATTATATTTATACTTTATTACTTTTATTTACTTTGTTATGAAGTTAGAATACTGAATACTAATTTTTATATACCTTTAAAAATTTGTTTAGGTGCTAAAATATGTTTAAGAGAAATGCTAGCAACACACTCTTTTCAACACATTATTATTAGGTTGATTTCATGCGAACTCACTAAATCATGTCATCAAGAGTGTGCTATTAACATTGCTCTTTTAAATAATGTTTGAGTTATATAAAGTTATAAACTCTTATAAGTTTATGAATTGAGTTTACTAGGGTTACACGGGCTTATCAGTTTTGACAACCTTGTAACCATCAAATAAACAATCTATGTTGAATCCTGTGAAATACAGTTTTTGACAAATTGCCCACAACGATTGCAAGGATAAAGAATGTTATTGAATAAATTGATAAAAGTAAATGGCAACTCACTATCAGGGGATGAAGTTTGTTTGGATGCATGACGCCAAGGATCCTGTGAGCCATTTGTAAATATTATTTTTGAACCTGATGCACATTATATTAGGACACATGAAATGAGATCAATTCACGATGATTGTATAATAGTATATTACTATATTCAGAGTAAACCCATAAAAGAATGTCAAATATGCATTGTCCCGAGTCTCGACATAACATGCCATAAAGAAGTTTTATGCAGAAGAATTTATGTTTTATAATAACTCAAAATAATAGCATATATTTCAGATTAAAATATGTAAACATGGAAGGGAAATCCATATTCAAAATGACTTTTATACAAGTTCAGTTTCAGGATAACAATTATCAAGCCCTGAAAAAGATAACATTTAGTCCACAAATAACAAATGATAAATTGATGAGAAACAACAAATGTATACAATGGACTTGGAGAAAGGTAAGAGTCATGTAAGCACATTATTTATAAATTTTCGTATAAATTATTAAAATGAAGAATAAAAAAAATGATAACAACATAAAAATTCAGGCATATGTAAGTTTCCTGACCAGCAATTTTTGTGCCATAGTATAAATTAGTTGCATCAACTCAGGAAAGATGCCCTCTCCAAAGACATTTTTGCAAAGGTCCAAATGGTATCTGCAATGTATGAGAAACCACTTTGTACAAATTAACAAGATCACAAATAAAAAAAGATTCACTAACTATAATTATTAAGAGTATAATGCACTAGTGATATATCCCTGTCAACAGAGGAGTATATGAAGAACAGTGGGGATGAGTAACTTGCCTTGTGTTAACTTTAGAGGAGCGAATACTATCATTTGAGGGGAGCCACCTGAAAGTATGCAACTTCAGTGCAAACTTGGAAACCACCATAATCGAGGCTAAACTGTCTTTGCTAACAGCAGTTTTTTTCAAGTAATTTTGGTCATATGTTTGACGTTAACACCAAAAGGTTCCAAGGTAGTAATCTTTGACATATTTAGCATAAGCATCCTGCATATTGAATTACATAGTTTCTATCAGACACATCCAACCAGAAAGACACAACCAGCCCCTGAAACTGATTAAATGCACTATATATATATATATATATATATATATATATATATATATATATATATATATATATATATATAAACGAAAGTTGACAAAGAAAAGTAGAGAAAAATGATTTTCAATTCAATATGTAATAACTATGGAGGAGACTAGAGCTGATAAGCATATCGAGACAATCAAAATCCTGAGTATTCATATATGATAAAATACGAAATTCCAGTTAGGTTTTTGAATATGATGATTAATGCAGGAAATAGATCAGTTTAGCATGCCCAATAGAAAGTAGTTGGAGAAAAGGCGAAGCACAGACACGGACCACGACATGGACAATGTCTGAAATATAGGCATCGGGTCATGACACTAATATGAGCAAGTCAAATGAAATTAAATATGAGCAACATGATGATAGAACTCGTTAATTGACTAATATCTTTGGGGAAGAGTTCCCAAAACAGAGATAGAAGACTACAAGAATAGAGAGAATACAAGAGTGACACTACCAAGATTCGAGAGCTTGGCCTCTCCCTTCCCAATTCCCAACCAACTAACTGAATGCCGTATTTCCTCCCTCTAGTTCTGTTTATTACAATCAGTTACAGCTAGGCTACAACTCCTACTAACAGGCCTGCTCATGCAACATAGAGAGCCTATCAAGCCCTATATCTAACTAGACAAAAGATCAGGACTTATATTCACCTTCTCAAAACAACTTGTTAACTTTTACATTTTTCTATAATAACTACCCTCAAAAAAAAAAAAAATACTAAGAGGCATAATTTTACAATGTAAGCACTTTGTCTCTTTGAAAAGGAAAAACAAAGATTCCAAAACAAGATGAACTATCTCTCTCACCTTCCATTCATGTACAACCAAAAAAATAAGAATGGATCTAGTCTATATAAGACCTTTTTCTAAGCTATTAAAAAACGAATATTTTTTTAAAAGAGACATGTCCTTTGAGTGTCAAGCCATTTTGGTGTCTTGGCTGAGTGTCCAAGCCGTGTCTAGTGCATCTCTGAGTCGACGAAAAGTCATTTTTAATTGGACATTTGTTGAGCAATGTCCAACATGTGTCATACAGGTGTCAAAGAAGTGTCGACGTCGAAAGCATGTCCAACACTCCAGCACCTCAAAGGAGCATTGTCCACGCTTCAGGTTAGAAAACTATAAATTAGACATGTTGCATAATTTCAGCCACAAGGAATATACTTCAGTATAAACCAAGAACCATGCATATAACCATAGTGTACATCGTATTCAAACTTGACACTTTACACCCCTTCTTTATACAATTTGAAGGGTAGAACAAATCTGGTATGGATCTGTATAACATGATGGAGGATTTTACATGACTATAAATGACATGTTAACTTAATCTGGGGTCCAAACAATATTTTGGGAATTTTCAATTAGGCACCTATCCATCCCAAAGTTTGAATTGGGTCCCAATGCTTTTGAAGGGGAATTTGTAACTAGGTCCCTGTTATTTAAAAACCATTAATGTTGGAAACAAGAAGTCATATGTGGCTTGAGATGTCTTACATGTGAAGGCATGACACTTCCCCACATCATTGAGTCCTACATGTAATAAGACAATGCCACATCAGTCTGAGGCATGTGATGATGGCATTGGGAGTTAAATTACGGATTTGAGAAATTCTTAGGTGGACACGGTCCCCACATCATGTCCTAGGCACATATACCATTAATTGACATGTCTAAAAGCATTTTCAAAGATTGCAGTTCTATCATGCCCCCCACAGCCTTAGATGTCTAATAGTGATTTGGGTGCCTGCAATATACCATGCCTATTTAAGAATTACTCTATTTATGCCTTTTTTGCTCCAACCTATCAGTGGGTAACATCAAAACAATTTCCCACTTTCCTTTTCACACAGCCAAATCCAAAGTGCATGTGCCTTTAATCTCAGAAGTAGGAGGGTCAAATTGAAGATTTGGCAGTGGGGTGGCTGGTGACAGTGGGAGTCGTGAGTGAAGAGGGAGCGTCTACTGCCCAAGGTGAAAGGTAACACATACCTACTTTGTTGCATATATCTATTTTTCCTACAAAGAAATTGCACATAACATTCGATGATAGTTATTATTATGATCACTTTGAAAACCCTGCAGAACCTGTAGAACAACATGTAAACCAGGAACAACCAATTGAACCAGAAGTGGACAAAAAACATGGACCCCAATGCTCTATGTCCTAAACGCATAAATCCCCCATGAATCAAATGAAACTGGACATTCAGAAATTCCTTTTTGTCCCTAATGAGATTCTGATTTTGGGTACGACAGTGAGTCATTGGATAGCATGAATGGATCCAGTGATGAAGAGCACCCAAAGTAAACAATCTTGCAGGGATGAGACATGATTATCCATGAGAAATGGGGCTTGAATTTAATTCCCATTGCTCAGTTTAGGGGGAATTAAGGAACATGCATTATTAAATGGTAGACATGTGAGATACATCAAAAATAGCAAGTTGAGATGTAGGGTTATGTGCATGGACTGTGTTGGAGTGATGAAGATATACAGCAGTAGGAGATTAAAAAGATTGTGTATATTGTGATTGGAGACTGGGTGCAAATATGAAACCCTAACAGTCACACTGGGGGAAGATGGGGACAGATTGGACATGTTAGACTTTTACAGCACCATTAACTGGACAATGTTGACCAAATCAGTAAGATTGTCAGCCGATTAAAAAGATATCAGCAAAATAGACTAATCATATCTAATAAGCAGTAAATCGTTTCTAAATAACAGATGACCCAATTACAAATTTTCAAAGAAGTGCTTAGATGCTCATCCCGAGAGAGAGAGAGAAAAAGAGTTTTGAAGGTATAGGGATCGAATTGTATCTCAAATAATACAGGGACCTCTAATAAATTTAACCTAGATAATACTGTAGACTGAACCAAAGAAAACAAAAGAGTAACGATATTTGTTATAAAACTTTAGCTTTAATTCTTGACATTACTCCCCAGTCATGATGTTCATATCAATCTATTATGGCTTTGCATCTAGCATTAGACAGACCTTATAGCTCCACCGTATGTCGTAGATTCTTATTTCATTTCTTGACAAGAATCCACAAACACCTTTTTTAGATAATAACACAAGAAAAGCACAAATTCCAACACACACTCTCTATCTTTATTTTCCCAAGTAGTATAATGTATATTGATGTAGAGTTTTATGTTAGCCAAATAGCATTACTAAACAAAAAAAAACTTTCCTTCTGCGAATGGAGACAAAATAAATAAATAATTAAATAATGAGGTGGTTTGTAAGTTATATTAAATCCCCCAAAAAGGAGCCAGATTGAAAAACATACCACCAAATCCCTCTCCAGCCTTCTTTGCTTCAACAAGAGGAGTATACTTATCTGGATTTCATATTGAAACTGGCAACACTCAAGATCCAGTAAAGGGTGAAACAGCACAATGAATTTGAAAATGAGAGACTGCAATGAATAAGAAAAACAGCTAGAATCATATCAATTACCGCTTTAACAGTAGCATCAGCCAGAAAATATAGAGAAGTCACCATCAATTTCAAGCTGAAAAACAGGGTAAAGGTCAAAACACAAGAATCAAACTGAAAGTCCTATTGAGGAGTATGATTCACTTTCTGGGGTGAACTAATATATACTTAGCAAGGAAAGAGTAATGGAACCGGAACAGCGCACACAGCTGCATTAAAATATGCCTTTAGTGCCCATGCCTTTGGTTCTGAAAGTTTTAATTAATAAGCTGTTTTGTTTCTTGTAATGCTGCTTACATTCAGCACCTGCTGACTCACCGATCTGCATATGAATGATAGAACCAAATTTTAACAAAATTAAATAAGAGGGAACTTCGAACAATTTATAACATCTAGAAACAAAAAACAAATGGGTAAAAAAGAAAAACATGATCCTCACCTGCTGGTCAAATTCTGTGAAGTTATAAACAGGCTTGAACAACTACCCAGAACTTGAAGACCTTGGGCATGTTAAATGGGGATATTTAAGACGGACCATGCACTGAGGGGCTCCAGAATATAGCCACCAAAAAGAACCAGTGGATTTTCAATTTTGTTCTATTAAAGCTTGCATTTAAGGAATTACATGAAAAATACGGAAAAGCATCAAATACAATGAGCAGCAATCTATAAATACCAATAGAACAAATGGATTATTTAAAAAATTTGGCTTCAATCATGATAAAGGCTAAAGAAATGAAAAAAACAAACATATGATGACACGATAAATTGACAGCTAGAAAGTAATGAAGAACTACAACACAGAAATTGCTTGACTTATTCTCTCATATCGATACATTAAGAGGTAATCAAATGTGAATTGCAGTAAATCAGAAATACATGCATGCACATGCAACTAATGTACATGCATCTATAACCCCATGTAGAATCTATGAGATATTCCAAGCCCCCGATCAGAATAATAATCGGTACTGAGCAACACAATCTTCTGTTCTATTGGTTCTAAATTAGTTGTTTCTTCTTGGATAATAACTTTGAGCCTCAAGAGGCTAATTTAGGATTCACCACTTGTAGAAATGGACGGAAGTTAGGTAAATTAACCAACAGAGAGATATAATATATATATGTGTGTGTGAAGGGACCCACTTACCTACGATTAGTTACAAAGGGGTTACTTCAATCCCTAATCCTTCATTTTAATGAGTTTCTATATTCATCTAAATTCCATGTAAAAATCCAGTTGGAGGCATTATTCTTCTAGTATGTAAGCTGGTATTTTTGTTCTTTACATGCTGAGATATGTCAACAAAGTAGGGATTTCCCAAGGAGACGGAGCTAGGGAGTTGAGGCATTGAGTTTGCAATGGAACAATGTAGTTATAGGAACAAAAAAAAAAAACATTAAAAGTTGAGATAGTAAACACATCATTTTCTAAATTTACCGAGAAATGAACTGCGACTAAACAGCCCCAATTAGAATAATTACCTATCTGTTTCTTTTCCTGTATTCATTTTCCAATTTTTCCATACATGTTTCTCAATCTGCACTTGATTCCATGTCACAAGTTGAAGGTTCTGATCACCGGTAAATTTTAGTGTCCGGCTTGGGTTTGGGATTGTGGCTGGAAAGCACTGTCAAATCCCGTGATTCATGTGAGAGGAGCAATCTGGGCCATTAACAAGAATTATTGGGTATTTAAAGTGGAGAGTTAAATGGGAAGTCACATGAGTTTAACTTCAAATCGTGACCATATGTTTTGATCTAATGGTTAAGATTTATTCTCTCACTCTCTAATAAAACCACACTCAAAAGAGATGCCCGGGAACCAAAAAACCACTGCCTCCATGATCTAATAATAGTTGCGTAAAATATTCTACTCTTTCATGGACGGTCATATTTATAATTATGACCTTAATCAATATCTCAATATCAGTGTGATTCTCGATCCACACAAATTCATTTCAGTAAACATTTAAGAACACAATTTTGTTCTAAACGCTTATATGTGAACTAAGATCAGTAGCACCTTCGCAATATATGCTTCTCTGCTTACTATTTGTCAGTGGCGAAAAAACCATCTACAATTTTTTCCAACAGATTTTCTTAAGTATTGTTTCACAAAGCTTCATTCTGCCAAGTTATCTTCCAACCATGGCAGTTAAAAGTAATGACTTGCACCGTAATACAACCGAAAAACATAAAAGCCAAATCAGAAATTCGCCTGTACGGATGAAAGATGTTTCATTACTTTTTCTATGCATGAGGACACGAAATGGAGTGCTTTTTCCATAATAAGCGATGTAGAAGAAACCAAAGCTGCTCAAACTTCTTTGCCAGTACCTAATAGATATAACGAGGCATAGAGATTCGTTTAAATTCATTATGTCTTCTTCAGCAAAACCACATCATTGCACATTTTAGCACAAAAAAGAGAAGTCAGTCTTATTGATGCACAGAGTTGGATAGGACTTGTGCCAAGCTACTAACTTATGATCTCAACTTCAATCCTTAGTCTTCTTGAATACACACAGAAACATTAACCAACAAAGGCTATTAAAGAATAGCTATATAATTTGGACCAAATTGCTTACACCCATATAGTCATTTTGCAATCCCCATTTAATATTGCCTTCACCGCCAGTGCAAGAAAAATTGGTCCATCTGGAATCAGGAAATAGTCAAGGGAAATCATATTAACATTGCCTGGAGATAAGCACGGTGATCCTGCAATGCAACATGCCAAATGTGGTTCAGTGGATGAAACACTTGGTGTTTTGCACTAAAAACATAGGCATATTTTACATGAATTAGAGATAAAGCAAGTGTCAGACAGCAAGTGGTTACATGGGAGAGAAATAAACGCAAAATTAAAGATAAAAGCTTGTCTCAAATTTGCAAAAGTGTAAAGTGATCAAATAACAGGTGCATCTTACACCTTGGTGGTTGCAAGTACATCGAATCTCAACAACCTACTTTGTGAATCAAGGATATATTACTTGCTTTTTACTTTATGCTTTAAGAAGAACTGAAAGCAAAATTTATTGAAATTTTAAAATCTAACGTATCTCTCTCTCGCGTTTTACCATATGTCCGTCTATCTAAAGTTAAAGATTTATAATTACGAGCGTTTTTCTGGCTAGGCATAAATAAATTCAATTTAGCTAAGCAGAACCCTTACGGACAGCAATATTGTGGGCAAAGAAATTGGCAAAAAATATTACCAGATTTGAGAGAGAGAGAAGAAATACATAAAGAGAGAAGTTCGAGGTCTGATTACCGAACCCAGAGCTCCTGAGTGGTCAAGTTTTGCCCTCAGACAGCAGTAGGCAGCGTACGGAAGGTTGAGCAACTCGTAAGGGCTGTCGGGAGAACACAGAAACAGGAACAAGGCCAGAACGCCTGTCACAAAATCGCATCCACTCTCTCGTTGTCATTGCTTATGCTATTTTGGTACCCACTGAATTTGCTACTTCACGCTATAGCTCTTCTGGTTGGTTTTCCCCGCACGAAATGGAAACTTGACTAAAGAATTTGGAAAGAAATAACAGCGAAAAATTATCTCGTGATACATGCGTCCACTGGAGCAGTTGTGATTGGATAGAACTATTTAAAATTTCCTTTCCGAGCCTTTATCGATGTATCAAAGCTCTTATGCATTATGTTTAGTGGAACATTTAAATAAGCTATGTTATCGTAGAGTTTTTGACTTATTTTCAAGTCATTTTGAGGAGAAAACATGGAGTGTAGGTAAGCAACATCACAGTATATAGTCTCAGTGTTTTATTATTCAGATATTAATGCCGGCTTTTCTTTTCTTTTTAACATATTTTAGTAACATGGCATGAGCTCTCAAATGCGTCAGGTGTTATGTGATAAAACTGCCATTAAATTGTTCTACGCTTATTGCACTAAGTTTTTCTGCAAAATACTGAAATTTTAAACAGTGACATGTGATGTTGCACGATGTGTGATACTTCAAGAAGCGGGTGGATCCCTCTTTCTGCATAATTAAACCATCCCAGTCACCAACGTCCTATTTGAAAGCAATTGGGTTTCATTATTATATATCATATTTTTATAAATTAAATATTTATTTCTCAATTTCAATAATTTTCTAAAAATTCTTAAATGAACTGCAAATAATCTCACCTCCTGGTTATTGCACAATTCAATTTGTTTTAAATAAAAAAGATATGTCGAAAATGCTGATAAATTTGAGCAGCTTGCTCCCCATTTTTGGTGCTTATTAAGAACCATCGTCAAAATTTTACACAAGCACTGATTCTTAAATGTTTCGCACTTTTCCAATATATGCGCATTTAGGTGCTCTTTACTTTGTTGGCAATAAGATACTTAAAATTTGATCATGTTAAACACTCAATCTATGCGCCGATAAAGGTGCTCTTTCACTTTTGTTGGCAATAAGATACTTAAATTCGACCACGATTAGATAGCAAATATGATGTTTGGTTTTAATTACGACACACCGTGGGGTTGACATGGTATTGTGCGCGGGTTTATGTTTAGAACGCCAACTTCGCGTGCCCTTGCCCATATGGTTAATCAAGTAAGTGAGTATCACAGCTAAATTCATTTTTTATTTGATTAATGGTTTCCTGAAACTTAACACCAAGTCTTTTGTACATCAATTATTTGGTTATCAAGTACAAATGTCTAGTTAATAATACATTTTATTATACGGTTGTGGGTCATTGTTAGGCTTATAATCATTTTCCACGATATGTAATTATATGGTTATTAAACATCAAAAAAATTATATGGTTAATCGCGTTATAATTATTTGGATTAATTGAACATTTAATAACGTTTAATATGTTACCCTATTTGGAAGTAATGAAGTTAGCGTGTAATGAGCAGAATATTTGAAGTGGTATGCTTGATTAATAAAAGTATTCTGGCGTGGTGTGTAATAGAGTTTTTTAAAAGATAGATATTTAAAAAAATCAGAAATTTTATTACTGTTCCTTCACTATTCACTTTCCTGTTCATGTATTATTCATGCGGTAAGTGCCGAAGCCACTTTAACAAGCATAATTGCCGAATTTCTACCGTCACATAAGTATGTTGCCTAAAAGCTGTGTACAAACATCATTTTCATTAGATAACACTTTGACTAATTAATCTTCGTCAGTGTCATCACCCAATTCAATTCAGTGAATTTTTTAAATATTACACCCTCAGGTCCAATATAAAACAAAACTTTAAAACATACAAATCTAAAGAAAATGTGGAATCGTTTAGTATAATTAATACTTATATAATTTTCAAAAACACCCCTTCTAATTTCAGTTAATATTTGATGATACGTAATTAATTATTAATGTGTAAGGACAATCTTAGAAATTAACATTTAATATAACCATAAAAATTGATACGTGTTTTAACATATTTTTTGGGAAAAAAAGAATTATTTGTTTTAGCATAATTATAAAACTAGGAAGAATATCACTTCAAGCAAATGGAGTTTTTATTTTTGGAAGCAGGTAAACATAGTGCAGTTAAGACAAAAGGTTGGTAACACTAACTTTGCACAGAAAACCGAATATTGATTAAGTAATCAAATAAAAATAAGTTTTATTTTTTGAAAGAGGAAAAATAAGTTTTGTTGACAATCACATCATAATTTTACACGATGTGTTATTCATAAACCAAAATTAATCTTTTAATCTCTTATTTTAATTTTTTTTTTCAACTTGATTTCATATCTTTTTATTTTTTACAAATAAGACCATGTATTTAAAATATTTTTTGATATATGAAAATATTAGTAAGCAGCTATTTTTATTTTAGGGGAATTAGACAACTGTTAATCTTAGAATATCAAGGTTACTCAAACCAAAGACACTTGTCAAAATTCCTGGTTAGAAAGTTGTTTTCATTTATCAATAAATAACACAGAAACTCAATTTATTATAATGCTAAACTCCAATGTTATCAAGGTTGAAACCAAGTTTTGGCTTAAGACCGGAATCAGCCCGGTCAGAAGCGCGAAGCTCAAGGACATAGCCCGTCCAGGATTCGCGGGGAAGCAAACGCGTCGACAGAGTGGAAAATCAGGCGAAGTTCCAACCGTAAAGCCCGTCCTGCCACATTAGTGAGCGACGATGGAAGTTCTTAAAAAAATTAGTATAAAGTTTGGAGTCAAATACAATAAACCCAATTAACGTTTTAGCGTATCTTATTCGAATTATGTAGATTTTCAGGTTGGTTTCCACGATGAAGATGATTTTAACATATTGTTTTATATTTATTTAGTTTAATTTCAAAATAAAAAAATTGTGGCAATAATTTTTAGTTGTTATATTGTTTTGTTTATGTATTTACAAATATTATATTTAAATTTAAATAATATTATTTTAGTATATTGGTTGATAAGTTATTTTCGGTTGAATCATTGAGCACCAAGCCATTGCGGCCTATGGGATTCGATGGATCGATTTTGTAAACACCCAGTTGAAACTTTATGAAAGCACTCTACATATACGTAAGTGCAGTTTCCGGTTATTATTACTCTTAGTTGATGCTCATGTTAGCATGGTATAAGAAGACGGGAGATTAGAATGTTTTTTATTAAGTTTTCACAGTTACTACTGGAATCGCTTCCATAACATCAGTTTTTTAACTATTGTGTTTTTGATGAATTGAAATAGTTTGCAGAAGAATTCTATTGATTTTGGATAACGTCTTTGCATAACAAATTTTAATAATAAACTAATTTGACGTATGAATTGTGAGACGGAAGAGCTCCTCAAATCGCCAGCGATATAGGAGATGCTTTTTGTCGACAGAGGTTTTCGTGGGTCGTAACATCCTTGTGCGGGGATTTTCCAATTTATGTGAAGAAATGATGTAACCTGTAAGTATTTTTCGCCTTCACTCTCTTTATTGGTTTGGTATTCAGTAGGGCGCGTGAATTCCGGCCGAGGGAATACGTTGAGAAAGGTGTGGTAGAGAGTGTTGTGAAAATTTTCATAATTTTCATTCCGATGTTTCTCGAGTTTCAAACTCTGCATTCTTGATTTTTAAGCTATATTACTTGCTTTGGTGGGTATTTGGACT
>JAUPTC010000602.1:0-41794 GCA_030762895.1 Sophora flavescens
GACTTGGTTTGGTACATCGGAATCCTGACCTGCCAGGGTGTGGTGCACCAGATTTCAAATTTGACTGGGTAAGGTGCACCGGATTCCTGATCTGACTGGTGTGGTGCACCAGATTCCTAACCTGGCTCGGTCTGGTGCACCAAGTTCATGACCACGCTCGGTCTGGTGCACCAGATTCCAGATCTACCTCGGTGTGGTGCACCGGATTTTTGATTTGATTGGGTAAGGTGCACCGGATTCCTGATCTAGCTCGTTGTGGTGCACCGGATTCCTGATCTGGCTCAATGTGGTGCACCGGATTCCTGACATGGCTCGGTCGGTACACCAGATTCAAGATCTGGCTGTGTGGTGCACCATATTCCTGACCTGACTCGATGTGGTGCACCAGATTCGTGACCTGACTAGGTGTGGTTCACCAGATTCCTGATCTGGCTCGGTCTGGTGCACCAGATTCCTAACTTGGCTCGGTTTGGTGTACCGGATTCTTGACCTGCCTCGATCTGGTGCACGAGATTCATGACGTGGCTCGGTCTGGTGCACCAGATTCATGATATGGCTCGGTCTGGTGCACCGGATTCCAGACCTGCTTTAGTGTGGTTCACTGGATTCCTTATCTGGCTCGGTGTGGTGCACCAAATTCATGATATGGCTGGTTGTGGTGTACCAGATTCATGATCTGGTTCGGTGTGGTGCACCAGATTCTTGACCTGTCTCGTTCTGGTGCACCAGATTCTTGACCTGGCTCGGTCTGGTGCAACAGATTCAAAACCTGCCTATGTCTGGTGTACCGAATTCATGATTTGACTCGGTTTGGTACATAGGATTCCTGACTTGCCTATGTGTGGTGCATCGGACTTCTGATTTGGCAGGGTAAGGTGCACCAGATTCCTGATCTGGCTCGGTGTGGTGCACCGGATTCCTGATTTGGGTCGGTGTGGTGCACCAGATTCCTGACTTGGGTCGGTTTGGCGCACCATATTCATGACCTGGCTCGGTCTGGTGCACCAGATTCATGACCTGCCTAGGTCTGGTGTACCGAATTCATGATTTGACTCGGTTTGGTACATCGGATTCCTGGCTTGCCTCGGTGTGGTGCACCGGATTTCTGATTGGGCTGGGGTAAGGTGCACCGGATTCCTGGTCTGGCTCGGTCTGGTGTACTCGATTCATGACCTGGCTCGGTATGGTTCCCCAGATTCATGATCTGGCTTGGTCTGGTGCACCAGGTTCATGACCTGGCTCGGTGTGGTGCACCGGATTCCTCATCTGGCTAGGTGTGGTGCACCAGAATCCTGACTTAGCTCGGTCAAGTGCACGAGATTCATGATCTGGCTCGTTGTTGTGCACCGGATACCTGACCTTGCTCGGTCTGTTACACCAGATTCATGACCTGGCTCGGTCTGGTGCACCAGATTCATGACCTGGCTCGGTCTGGTGCAACAAATTCATGACCTGCCTAGATCTGGTGTACCGAATTCATGATTTGACTCGGTTTGGTACATAGGATTCCTGACCTGCCTCTGTGTGGTGCATCGGACTTCTGATTTGGCAGGGTAAGGTGCACCGGATTCCTGATCTGGCTCGGTGTGGTGCACCGGATTCCTGATCTGGCTCGGTGTGGTGCACCAGATTCTTGACATGGCTCGGTCGGTGCACCAGATTCAAGATCTGGCTCTGTGGTGCACCAGATTCCTGACCTGACTCAATCTAGTGCACCAGATTCATGACCTGGCTAGGTGTGGTTCACCAGATTCCTGATCTGGCTCGGTCTGGTGCACCATATTCCTAACTTGGCTCGGTTTGGTGTACCGGATTCCTGACCTGCCTAGATCTGGTGCACGAGATTCATGACGTGGCTCGGTCTGGTGCACCAGATTCATGATCTGGCTCGGTCTGGTGCACCGGATTCCAGACCTGCCTCGGTGTGGTTCACTGGATTCCTTATCTGGCTCGGTGTGGTGCACCAGATTCATGATATGGCTCGGTCTGGTGTACCAGATTCATGATCTGGTTCGGTGTGGTGCACCAGATTCTTGACCTGGCTCGGTCTGGTGCACCAGATTCATGACCTGGCTCGGTCTGGTGCAACAGATTCAAGACCTGCCTATGTCTGGTGTACCGAATTCATGATTTGACTCGGTTTGGTACATAGGATTCCTGACCTGCCTCGGTGTGGTGCACCGGATTTCTGATTTGGCAGGGTAAGTGGTGTCGCGTCAGTCGACGCGCGCGTGCGATTCCGGCAAGTGTACCGGACTGCCGTCAAGTAATAAAAGATATCGAACCCACAGAGACTGTGTTCTCGAATCGCAATCGGTTTTCGAATCGATTAGATCTGGACTTTTTAGAGGGTTTTTGAAAAAGGTTTGAATTTGAAATTAAAGATAGATGAGCAGAACACAAATGTTTTTCGGGTTTTCGATTTAGACGGATTCCTAGGGATTTGGGTTACCTTTGAGGCCGTTTATGTTGCTAATCTGATTTACCTTTGTTGATTACCGAAATTGCCATGAAGGCGAGTTTATCCTCTAATAGCTTAAGCTCCCTCTCGGGTTACAAAAGTCGTGCCCAATTGACCCGACCCCTACTCTCGTGGTAGTCGATCCCAGATTGGACCCTTTGCGTTCCGTGACAACTCGTTGCTCCTCGAGGGACGACTTCTAACTCTCGTGATTTCAGTCCCAAGTCTGACTTCTATAGGTCCGACACCCAAGTTCACCGCTAGGTTCCTCCTTGAAATGTCTCAGTCATGCAAATAACCTAAGTTCACCGCTAGGTTCCTCCTTGGATCATTCACATCTCACAAACCATTGGCTGCCGGGCTTTACGAGTGAAACACCCTAGAAATTCTAAGTTCACCGCTAGGTTCCTCCTTAGAACGTCTACGTCATGCAAATAAACGGTTGCCGAAATTTATGAGTGATTAACACACTAGAAATCAGATCTAAAACAATAACGAAATCAACATCGATTTTACATCAAATCAACATCATTTACAAACCTCGGGCAGAGCCCTAGTCCCTAGAAACAAACTACTACTCCAGTCTTGCCATGGAGATGACAAGCTGGGTTGACAACATAATAAAAATCAGAAAAGAGAAGAGAAGAGAAGAGGAGAAGAGAGATCTATGCCTAAGTCCTTGTGTACAAGTCTAGATGATACTCTATCAATGTGTGTTGTGTGTCTCAGATCTGATGCCTTGATCCTTATTTATAGAAATGGGGAAGTTAGAGTCCCAAACCAACTCAAAATATGATCTATTTCGGTTTCTTCAGGTCCAAGTAATACGCGTCACGGCCGTGATGGCCATCACGGCCAGGCCGTGACGGTCTCTGCCTCTGCCAATTCTGGAAAATTCGGTCTCTCGCGACGCGAAATGATGCTCGCGAAGCGAGCCCTCTGTTATGGCCCGTGATGAATTTCACGGCTGGGCCGTGATGTGCTCTGACTTGTGGTGGTTTTGGGTCACGACCGTGATGGCTATCACGGCCAGGCCGTGACAGACTCTGACTTCAGCCTTTCTTCTTTTTCAGTTTTGCTCGATCATGGCCGTGATGGGCATCACGGCTAGGCCGTGATGGGCTCTGTTTGGCTCATTTTCTTCAGTTTTAAAGCTCCATCTTCATCCAAACTTCATCATGGTTGATCTTGAGCAATTTACCCTTGATATCTGCAAAACAACACACGAAAACCGCCTTACCCGTTCCAAAGGAAAATTAACCTAAAATCTAATAAAAATATGCCTATACTACATGAAAATGCATGCAAAATGATGGACAAAGATGATGTGGAATCACACTCATCAAATCACCCCAAGCTTAAAACTTTGCTTGTCCTCAAGCAATTACTCAGGCCATAAGATATAAATCATTCAAAGCATGGATAGTGAACCAAAAACCCTAGAAGCAAATCCAAGTAATAGGCATTTTTAATAAGCACTCAAGAGATAATCAAGTTCAAGTCCAATTAGAAGCTTAAGTTCTTCAAGTTCATGTCTCACTGATTTGGGCACTCATCTCACCTCACTCAAGTGTTTTAGGGTATATGACAATTCACTCCATTTCCTCAAGGAAAGTATTTTACCATAGGCTTGACTATTAACCAAATCTCTACTTTATTAATGAAAACACTTAAGAATCAAGAGGTCTTTTCCTTTGGTTGTAATGTGGCCATGGGATTTATTGTTAGGTGGGAAAATCAAGGAAAGGGAATTTCAAGAAGGCTAAACAAATCATCAAACATTGCAAAGCATGACACCTTCTAAAATACCCCCTTTTTGGGCTTTGGTTTACTTTTCCACCTTTCTTCCTTCTATTATTTTTTTCTTTTCTTTTCGTTTTCTTTTTTTCTTTTCATTTCTCACTTTCTTTGTCATCCCCTTCTCCATTTTTTTTTCTTTCGTTTATTTCATTTTATTAGTTTAGAGAAGGGGAGATTTATAGCTCAAGAGAAATTACTTTCTAGCTTTTCGTCCCATACTTTTTCCAACTACCATTTTGCCCTTTTTGTAATACTTTAAAAGGTGTCATACCAAGCATTATTTATCAAAGTAATTCAAGGTACCAAGAAAAGTATTTTATCTTTAGGCTCAAAATTGGGCAACTAAGGGGTAGCATTTATCATTCAAAGCTCGGGAGGCCGGAAAAATACCTAGTGCCTCAATCATTTCCAAAAATGTTTTCAGAAATTTTTAAGTTTTGAAATGGTTTCAAGTCAAGTTCTAGAAAATACAGTCCATGAGGAATTAAATCACTCTATCACAAGAAATGGGGTAGATTTAGTGAATACCCCTATTTGGCTCAAAATCTTACATTTAGTAGTTCAAAAATCAGTGAGGTACACAAGTCTAAGGAACCACATGCTAATTATCAACTATCAAATGACTATCTCAAGAATTTTTATTTTTAGCCATATCACAAGAATAATGAAAAATTGGGTTCAAAATTCACTATCTCAATTCATTTGGCACCAAGTTCTTACAATCGGATGCATGTTCTAAGTGAGGGGCAATTTAGAGAATGTGATCATACCAATCCATGCCTATGAGAATGCAATATGAATGCAACAATGCAAATGCAAAAATAAATACCCCTACCCCAAGCTTGATTACTTACATTGTCTCCAATGTAAATAATCAAGTCGGAGAGAGGAGAAAAATTGGAACAACTTACCGAGTCGGTAGCGGGTGTTGGCTTCACATTCCAGTCAAAACTTGGGTAGAAATAGTATCACGGCCGTGAGGCTCATCACGGCTAGGCCGTGATCGTTTCTGGTCCTCAGGAGTTGCCCTGTCACGGCCGTGATCTACATCACGGCTAGGCCGTGATGCTCTCTGGCTTTGGCATCCTACTCATCACGCCCGTGATGGTTGTCACGGCTAGGCCGTGATCCTTTCTGTGTTCTTGTATAGCTCATCACGGCCGTGACCACTGTCACGGCCAGGGCGTGATGGCCTCTGACTTTATCTTTTTTTATGCTCTTCTTCTCTTTCTCAACCTGAAAACACTAGACAAACCTATTAATGATATTTTTGCCTCTTGATCTTCTCAAATTATTCAAGAGGTTAATTCAAAAACAAAAGGAAAAAGGGAAAGAAAACTTGGGTTGCCTCCCAAGAAGCACTTATTTATGGTCTTAAGCTTGACCATACTTCCTCAAGTCAACCGGGGTCGGCTGGGCGTAGAAGTGCAGGCACACTTCTCTTCCAAGGAACTCCTTCAAAAAGCCGTTTCTGCTCATACGGCCAATAATGCTTCCGCTTCGCTCTTTTCTCTCGGAGCTTCCTAGCCTTCCTTCCTCCCGGCGGAAGTTTTGTTTCTGTATGGACAGCAATTCCAACATCACCACTGGGTGCATCTTCAACCATGCATATCTTCGGGGTTGCTTCCATGCTAAGTCTTTTCTCTACCGCTGGAGACGTTACATCAATTCTGCACACATGGCTCTCAAAAGGAGGGTTGTTACAAGAGTTAGTCAACTGCAAATTTACCCTACCTTCCTCTACATTTAGAGAGAGTTTACCATTCCTTACGTCTATTACTGCTCCAGCGGTTGCCAAGAATGGCCTTCCTAAAATGATGGGGAATTCAAAATTCCCTTTCATATCCAATACCAGGAAGTCGGTAGGGATGAAGAATTTCCCTACCTTCACAGGGACATTCTCTAGTATGCCTAGAGGAGTCCTAGTTGAGCCGTCCGCAAATTGTAAGGAGAATTTGAACGGTCTCAACTCTTTACTTTCCAACCTTTCCATGATAGTGAGGGGCATCAAGCTCGTGCTAGCCCCTAAGTCACATAAGGCTCGGTAAATTTGCACTTTTTCGATCGAGCAAGAGATGGAGAAACTACCTGGGTCTTTCAGTTTAGTAGGCATTTTAGTCTCTACATCTACTTGCTTTTTCTTGACCAACCTCTGTGGGAAAGGTATCGGGGGTTGGTACGGTGGTGGAGGGACATATTTCGGTTCTGGCTCTTCTTTTTCGCTCGTGTCCTCCTCCGGTTCCACTTGCATTTCAGCTACCCCTACCCCAAGCTTATCATCCCTCAAGTGTATGACATTGCAATGCTCATTGGGATTTGCTTCGGGTTGCCCCGGGAATGTACCCTTAGGTCTCGAGTACGTGCTGGCTTGTTGGGCAATTTGTGTTTCTAGCATCTTGTTATGAGTTGCTAAGTTGTCTACCTTAGATGCTAGCTCCTTTATTGCTTCACTCACTGCCCTTCCTTGTTGTCTAAACTCCTCATTCTGTTTTGTCTGAGTTTCAACAAAACTTTCAAATAAAGTCTCGAGTTTAGATCTTTGTACCTGAGGATACCCCGGTGCTGCTTTCTTATTACCTTGACCCTCTTGGAACTCATGATTGAGCGTGTTGCTGTAGTTGCCGTAAGAGAGGTAAGGGTTGTTTCTTCTTTGGTTGTAGGGATTTGGGGGAGCATAGTTGGGCAGCTTCGGGTTCGTATCATAGTAGTTGTTACAAGAGTTCACTTGTTCACCCGAAGCGCCGGATCCATGTGGGCATCCCATCATGTCATGTCCTGCATTCCACAAATCTCACAAATAAGGTTAGTAGTACCTATTGCACTCACATTAGCTCTTTCTAGCCGATCAAAACGTTTATTAAGTGAGTCTATCTTTGACATAATAAGATCTGTGCTATTTACCTCAAACTTACCCCCCGAAATCTTGTTCGGGTTATTACCTCTTTCGGATCCCCATTGGTGGTAGTTGGTGGCGACATTCTCGATGATGTTGAATGCCTCAGTGAGAGGCCTATTCATAAATGCTCCACCGACTGCAGAATCTAGTGACACCTTCGAAGAGTAGTCTAATCCGTTATAGAAGGTGTGCACTATTAACCACCTCTCGAGTCCGTGATGTGGGCACGACTCCTGCAGTCCCTTGTAACGATCCCAAGCTTCTGATAATGATTCTCCGTCTTTCTGGAAGAAGCCGGTGATCTGTGTTCTTATGTAGGCCGTCTTGGATGGAGGGAAGAATTTCTCCAAGAACGCCTGCTCCAGTTGGTCCCAAGTAGTCAAAGTGTTAGCGGGGATTTGCTTAAGCCAGGCCTTCGCCTTTCCAGTGAGAGATGAGGGGAACAATCTCAAACGCACAACATCGACTGAGGCTCCATTAATCCTGATTGCGTCGGTGAACTCTAAGAATGTTTCTATGTGATCAGTCGGGTCCTCCGAAGGCAATCCTCCGAATTGATGTGGCCTAATCATGTTGATTAGCATGGGCGGTATGGTATAGTTTTCCGCCTCAATCTCTGGCCTTGCAATCCCAGTTCGCAAGCCTCTCGCATTTGGGGCTGCGTAGTCCTTCAAAGGCTTTGTATCCGGTTGATTCGCCATGAGTGGAACGGGACTCAACCTTTCTCCCTCTCTTTGTAGTCTTCTTCGTCTATGGAAGGTCCTCTCGATTTCCGGATCAATCTCACTAAGGCTCCCAAGACTTAGGGATCTTTGCATATAACACACAGAGATGGATACAATAGAAGGAAAAGAATTTTTTTGATTTCTGATTTTTTTTTTTTAAATTTCAGAAATAAAAATCAAACAAAAAGAAAAGGTCCAGAAAAATCAATTCAAAATTTGAATTGAGATTCGAAATGGCACAGTCCCCGGCAACGGCGCCAAAAACTTGGTGTCGCGTCAGTCGACGCGCGCGTGCGATTCCGGCAAGTGTACCGGACTGTCGTCAAGTAATAAAAGATATCGAACCCACAGAGACTGTGTTCTCGAATCGCAATCGGTTTTCGAATCGATTAGATCTGGACTTTTTAGAGGGTTTTTGAAAAAGGTTTGAATTTGAAATTAAAGATAGGTGAGCAGAAAACAAATGTTTTTGGGGTTTTCGATTTAGACGGATTCCTAGGGATTTGGGTTACCTTTGAGGCCGTTTATGTTGCTAATCTGATTTACCTTTGTTGATTACCGAAATTGCCTTGAAGGCGAGTTTATCCTCTAATTGCTTAAGCTCCCTCTCGGGTTACAAAAGCCGTGCCCAATTGACCCGACCCCTACTCTCGTGGTAGTCGATCCCAGATTGGACCCTTTGCGTTCCGTGACAACTCGTTGCTCCTCGAGGGACGGCTTCTAACTCTCGTGATTTCAGTCCCAAGTATGACTTCTATAGGTCCGACACCCAAGTTCACCGCTAGGTTCCTCCTTGAAATGTCTCAGTCATGCAAATAACCTAAGTTCACCGCTAGGTTCCTCCTTGGATCATTCACATCTCACAAACCAGTGGCTGCCGGGCTTTACGAGTGAAACACCTTAGAAATTCTAAGTTCACCGCTAGGTTCCTCCTTAGAACGTCTATGTCACGCAAATAAACGGTTGCCGCAATTTATGAGTGATTAACACACTAGAAATCTGATCTAAAACAATAACGAAATCAACATCGAT
Source organism: Sophora flavescens (assembly GCA_030762895.1). Classification (NCBI taxonomy): domain Eukaryota; kingdom Viridiplantae; phylum Streptophyta; class Magnoliopsida; order Fabales; family Fabaceae; genus Sophora; species Sophora flavescens. The sequence goes on from JAUPTC010000602.1 coordinate 8,915, forward strand.
TTTACATCAAATCAACATCATTTACAAACCTCGGGCAGAGCCCTAGTCCCTAGAAACAAACTACTACTCCAGTCTTGCCATGGAGATGACAAGCTGGGTTGACAACATAATAAAAATCAGAAAAGAGAAGAGAGGAGAAGAGGAGAAGAGAGATCTATGCCTAAGTCCTTGTGTACAAGTCTAGATGATACTCTATCAATGTGTGTTGTGTGTCTCAGATCTGATGCCTTGATCCTTATTTATAGAAATGGGGAAGTTAGAGTCCCAAACCAACTCAAAATCTGATCTATTTCGGTTTCTTCAGGTCCAAGTAATACGCGTCACGGCCGTGACGGTCTCTGCCTCTGCCAATTCTGGAAAATTCGGTCTCTCGCGACGCGAAATGATGCTCGCGACGCGAGCCCTCTGTTATGGCCCGTGATGAATTTCACGGCTGGGCCGTGATGTGCTCTGACTTGTGGTGGTTTTGGGTCACGGCCGTGATGGCTATCACGGCCAGGCCGTGATGCACTCGACTTGACCTTTCTTCTTTTTCAGTTTTGCTCGATCATGGCCGTGATGGGCATCACGGCTAGGCCGTGATGGGCTCTGTTTGGCTCATTTTCTTCAGTTTTAAAGCTCCATCTTCATCCAAACTTCATCATGGTTGATCTTGAGCAATTTACCCTTGATATCTGCAAAACAACACACGAAAACCGCCTTACCCATCCCAAAGGAAAATTAACCTAAAATCTAATAAAAATATGCCTATACTACATGAAAATGCATGCAAAATGATGGACAAAGATGATGTGGAATCACACTCATCAGTAAGGTGTACCAGATTCCTGATCTGGCTCGGTGTGGTGCACAGGATTCCTTATTTGGGTCGGTGTGGTGAACCAGATTCCTGACTTGGGTCGGTCTGGTGCTCCAGTTTCATGACCTGGCTCGGTCTGGTGCACCAGATTCATGACCTGCCTAGGTCTGGTGTACCGAATTCATGATTTGACTCGGTTTGGTACATCGGATTCCTGACCTGCCTCGGTGTGGTGCACCAGATTTCTGATTGGGCTGGGTAAGGTGCACCGGATTCCTGGTCTGGCTCGGTGTGGTGCACCAGATTCCAGACCTGGCTCGGTCTGGTGCACCAGATTCAAGACCTGGCTCGGTCTGGTGCACCAGATTCCTGATCTGGCTCGGTGTGGTGCTCCAGATTCCTAAGTTGGCTCGGTCAGGTGCACCGGATTCCTGACCTGCCTCGGTGTGGTTCACCGGATTCCTGATCTGGCTCGGTGTGGTGCACCAGATTCATGATCTGGCTCGGTCTGGTGTACCAGATTCATGATTTGACTCTGTCTGGTGCACCAGATTCCTGACCTGCCTCGGTGTGGTGCACCGGATTTCTTGCTCGGCTTGGTGCACCAGATTCATGATCTGGCTCGGTGTGGTGCACCAGATTCATGATCTGGCTCGGTGTGGTGCACCAGAATCCTGACTTAGCTCGGTCAGGTGCACGAGATTCATGATCTGGCTCGGTGTGGTGCACCGGATACCTGACCTGGCTCGGTCTGGTGCACCAGATTCATGACCTGGCTCGGTCTGGTGCACCAGATTCATGACCTGGCTCGGTCTGGTGCAACAGATTCATGACCTGCCTAGGTCTGGTGTACCGAATTCATGATTTGACTCGGTTTGGTACATCGGATTCCTGACCTGCCTCGGTGTGGTGCACCGGATTTCTGATTTGGCTGGGTAAGGTGCACCGGATTCCTGATCTGGCTGGTGTGGTGCACCAGATTCCTAACCTGGCTCGGTCTGGTGCACCAGATTCATGACCTGGCTCGGTCTGGTGCACCAGATTCCTGACTTGGGTATTTCTGGTGCACCGGATTCCTGACCTGCCTCGGTGTGGTGCACCGGATTTCTGATTTGGCTGGGTAAGGTGCACCGTATTCCTGATCTGGCAGGTGTGGTGCACCAGATTATTAACCTGGCAGGTGTGGTGCACCAGAATCCTGACCTGGCACGGTCTGGTGCACCAGATTCCTGATCTGGCTCGGTGTGGTGCACCAGATTCATGATTTGGCTCGGTTTGGTACATCTGATTCCTGACCTGCCTCGGTGTGGTGCACCGGATTTCTGACTTGGCTGGGTAAGGTGCACCGGATTCCTGATCTGGCTCGGTGTGGTGCATAGGATTCCTGACCTGGCTCGATCTGGTGCACCCGATTCATGTCCTGGCTCGGTCTGGTGCCCCAGATTCATGATCTGGCTCGGTCTGGTGCACCAGGTTCATGACCTGGCTCGTTGTGGTGCACCAGATTCCTGACCTGGCTCGGTGTGGTGCACCAGAATCCTGACATGGCTCGGTCTGGTGCACAAGATTCATGAATTGGCTCGGTGTGGTGCACCGGATTCCTGACCTGGCTCGGTCTGGTGCACCTGATTCATGACCTGGCTCGGTGTGGTGCACCAGATTCATGACCTGGCACGGTCTGGTGCACCAGATTCATGACCTGGCTCGGTCTGGTGCACCAGATTCATGACCTGGCTCGGTCTGGTGCACCAGATTCATGACCTGGCTCGGTGTGGTGCACCGGATTTCTGATTTGGCTAGGTATGGTGCACCGTATTCCTGATCTGGCTCGGTGTGGTGCACCCACTAGTGCAATAAGTGCTTTTTACGTCAGTTAAAATTGATTTTTTACGTCAATACCGACTGACGTAAATACAGCTGACGTTAATAGTTAATATTTTAAATTCAATTGAGAATTGACGTTAAATATAAAACTATTAACGTCAGTTCCTTAACAAAACCGACGTTAATTTTGTAAAAATTAACGTCGGTTTTTTAAATAACTGACGTTAAACATAAAACTATTAACGTCAGTTCTTTAAGACAACTGACGTTAATATTGTTAAAACTAACGTCAGTGGTTATAAAGAACTGACGTTAAAGGTTTAATTTTAACGTCAGTTTTAATAAACAACTGACGTTAATAGTGTACTTTATATTTTATAAAATACTATTAACGTCAGTTGTTTGATACAACTGACGTTAATAGGTTTTTTTTTTTAAATTCGGTTTTAAAATATCACTCCCCTCATCTATCCCTGCATTCAGTAAATATCCCTGTAACACAGAATATCACACACATTACAGAATTGCAAAGGAAAAATGGAACAATGGGGGGACTTAAAACCAAAACCCATGTATATATATAAATAAATTTTAGTTCCAACGTCTAAAAAACAAAACTATCAATCTAAGGATATATATATATATATATATATATATATATATATATATATATACATGTTATTAATTAGTTTCTAAAGTCTAACAAAAAAACTATTTATCTAAGTATTGCGGAGGTATCTTGTCAATTCCTTTTTCAGCCACATACTTGAAGAAGAATTTGGCGAAGCGCATCCTCAAGTCTCTTAACTCATCTTCTTGAATAGGCGATTGGTCGATAAGCCTAGACACGTTCAAATAATAACAATAACATCAATGCAAATCATATTCAGAACTATAATATATAATTTAACAAGTTGTTTAAATATTACCTTATTCCATCCATCCATAATAGACGCGGAGACTATGTTCAGCATATGAAGCATCACATAATAGCCGCACGACCACCCGTCAATTTGAAATCGAGACTACCAACAAAATTAATTTCAACGTCAGTTGAATATACATATAAATTAGTAATTATAATATTAATTATTTTATAAATAAACTACCCAACCTTTACGATGTTCCATACAGGATTTGCTTTAGCCTTAGAAGTCCTACTTCTCCCATTGGCGCAACTTATGCTACTCGCCTTCAGCGCGCTATCATAAACAAATAATCATGTCGATCAATTAACAAATTCATATATCATGTGCGTAATAAACTAAAAACAACTGATATTAAAACTTAAATTAAATTTAAGATTAGTTTCTTACTTATTTACAGCATCCACCACCTTCGGTGGAGGATCTTGGTGGAGAGAGCAGAAGAATTTGACTCTATGCCTAGACGGGTGAAGTATGAACAACTGCCAATGGTTTTTCATACAGTAGGGAGACAGATATATTTCTTTTGGATTGTCTCCCAACAAGTTCCCTAAGTATTTACTCAATGCATCACCAGCAAAGAAATCGGGCAGAAGGATTGACGGATCTAACAAACCATAAACTGATGCAACTCCCTTATCAAGCTGAAGACGATGGAGATACCAAAGATATGAAAAGGTGTGGATGTTAATTACATAATATATATATTAAAATTAAAATAAATTATTAAATGGAAAAATACCAAAAATAAATAAGTTATAAAATTAAAATTAACTTACGTGCACCAGAGACTGAAAACATTGTTGTTCATCCAGACACTATTTCTGCAGGCGTTCCCGAGATCATCACCACAGAAGGTAAATATCCTCCGTTGATCTGGGCGTGCCACCCATCCATCGTGCTCCAATGGACATTCAAAAATCTCAAACGCATAATCCTCACCAAGTGAGAACAAACGAGTGATAGGTGACAACGACACCGACGTCGACTTGGCCTTCAGTTTAGGAAAAATAAAATAGATAAGTTTTTGATAATTAAAAAAAACACAAGTAATTATTTGACTAATTTGGACATTAATAATGAATAAATACCTTTGCTAACATTTTGAGCTCACGTCGTTTGGAGTCCAACTCAAGCTCACGCCTTTTCATTTCCAACTCATGCTCATGGCGCTGGACTTCCAACTCCCGCTCCCTAGCTGCCAACTCATCGTCCTCCACATGTGCCCTACTAAAACTCTCTTTTGTGCTCACATGTGAAGGGTTGGCAAGCCCTGCGGTGTCCTGGGATGTACCGACGGAGGAAAGCTCTCTGGCAAGCGCCGCTTGAATTCCGGGTTGGATATTAAGCCTTGCATCAGATGTGTTGTAATATCTGGGTTGGACATGAGGTGCTGAGTAATGTCAGCCAAAATTGATGCTTCATTGACCACCCGCTTTCGTGAAGCAGACTTGCCATAATATTGTTTGATGGTCACGTTCCCAGGAACATCGAGAACCCGACCAGGATGGTCTTTCTTGCCTAGAGCAGTCATCAAGACGTCCTGCCGTCCAGAAGGGACGAATGCGCCCTGGGAGGATTTTGCTTTAAGATCCATCTACAATGAAAAAAAATGAAAAAACGTGCAAGTGAAAAGTGTTGCAAATATCTATACAAATATCAATTGAAATCAAGTTAATTATTTACTTACAATCTTATCTGCCACTTCACGAGTGGCATCAACTTTAAAAGATCCCGTCTTTGTCATGCGGCCGGCTAACCAGACATCCTCGCGGTCGATGTCCGACGGAGGACTTGATGGTGTGCCCTCAGGCACCTCTCCTCTTTCAATCCTAGCAGAGTGCTCTTCCTGCTTCGCCCTCAGCCTATCCGCCATCATCTGCTCAATCCGAGTCTGGTACCCACCCTGAGACATGGTGTGGCGGTGGACGTTCTTCGCCTGATTCTGCCGACCCTTATTTGTCTTAGCCTATTCAAACAAAAACACATAATTAAATACAGTTAAATGATCTATAATAAGCATACAAAATTAACTTATTCAACCAACCTGAAATTCTCCATCCAGTCGACTCCTGGCAAACATATCCCAAGTATCTTGATCAATCCAGGGATAATCCGAGAACATTTTATCAAGCCGCTTCTTCCTAGATACATAGTACCTGGTAAGATCATGCTTGAACCCATTCCAACGCTTTGATGCCATTTTCATACATTTATGACGATGATCCTCGTCATTTGGCACAGTCCAAGCTACCTACACATTAGATTCATATGTAACAACTGGATGGATTATAACTCGGATAATTATCTAATAATGTAAATCAAACGAATGTAAAGGTAAAATACCGTGATAGCCTCCCAAATCTGATCCTTAACGTTCTGTGGAACGTCATTCCAGCGGTTGTAGTTGATGCTTACGTGCTGCTTCGCTTGTAGAAACACCCACTTATTAAATTCTTTAGCACGGGGTCCCTGGGCATTTAGATTAGCATCGAAGGACACCTCAAGCTTCTGTCCGCTCTGCCTGTCCTTCTCTATTTTGTTCAACGAGGTGGCTCCTCTACCCTGTTTCCTATGAGCCTGTGATGTCTGTATGGACAAAAAAAATGATAAAATAGAGGGTTGTAACATTATAAACTTACATTAAAAAGAAGGACCAAAGATAATATATAACATGTAAACTTACACTAGAATCAGGCGTAGGCGTGATCGGGTCCTGCGAAACCCCCACAGTGTCCTCCCGTGCATGTGGGCTATCCGACTGATCCATATGTATGCCTGTTCAGAAACAATATATATGTATTAACATAGGTTATAACTCAAAATAAATACAGAAGTATAAATAAAAATAACTAGATAGGTCCTGTAGATATACAAAACATCTATATATCCAATATAAGGACAATACGGGAGATTGAAAACTATAGTTTTTGAAGATTGCCAAGAACTGGTCACGGCCTAGCCGTGATGTCCATCACGGCCGTAATGTGCCAACTGAACCAGACCCTCATAGGCAGAACTGATCACGGCCTAGCCGTGATGAGCACCACGGCCGTGACAGATCAACCGGCAGAGCAACATGCACTCAAAACCAAAAATAGAGACATTCCAAACAACTCAAACTCACGGTTTAAAGTTAAAACTACTGAGACTACAGTTTCAACATACACTCAAAACCAAAAATAGAGACATTCCAAACAACTCAAACTCGGTTTCAAGTTTCAACTACTGAGACTACAGTTTCAACCAGCAGAGCAACATGCATTGACTCAAAACCAAAAATAAAAAAATGTGCCCTAATTAAAGACTCACCAGAAATAGGCGCTCGCGTGGTGGTGGGGGGGAAGAACGAGTGGTGTCCAACGTTCAATGTGGTTATTGAGAGCAGAGGGACAAGGAGAGTTAGTGCGCGGGAAGGGGAAGGAGAGATGTCAAGTTATTGCAAAGAATGAGCGAGAAAGATAGAGTTAGTGGTTAAGAGTGTACCTCACGGTGGTGGCGAAGAAGCCCTCGCGGTGGTTGCGGTGGAGATGAGCTCGCGATTAGGGCAGAGTGAGAGCGAGAGTGAGGGTTGAGAGTGAGGGTTGAGCGTGATGAAAAGAGAAAATAGACGTACAGAGAAGTGGAGAAGGCGCGCAGGGGTAAACGTTATAATTAAAATAAAACAACATTTTACGTCAGTTTTTAGTAAAACCTGACGTTAAAGATCATATATTTAACATCAGTTGTCGTAATAAATTGACGTTAAAAACTCTCACACTTATTACGTCAGTTGTTAGTAAAAACTGACGTTAAAGGTCATATATTTAACGTCAGTTGTATTAAGAAACTGACGTTAAAAACACTCACAACTTCTTACGTCAGTTGTATTACACAACGAACGTTAAAGTTTATTAGTTTCTGCAAAAACATTCATTCCTTTGACTACTGTGCTACTTACCCATTCACCTTGTACCTAATCCTCTTAATGAGCATTAAGTTTAAAGATAAGTTTTCAAGAAAATCAGAATAGCTTAGTAACTTCATCCACTGCTCATATAAATAGCTTCCTTCCATCCTTTTAATTTTTCTACTTCACAGTATGGCTCTGCCGTGGAGACTAACTTCATCACTCTTTCTTCCTATTCCTAGACTCAAAGGTCTTTGTCTTAATGGTCAAACAACTTCTGAGTTTGAGTAATTCACATTACATGGATATTAAGGTTGGGTGAATCACGTAATGTGATTCTCTCACTTTATTTCATCCCCGTCATCCCTTTCACTATGCTTTGGAAGCAAGTGATTGTGGATTCAAGATGATGCATCAAGGAATTCCACTGAAGAAGAAAGATGCAAAGATCCATTTCACTTTGCTTTCGCTGCTAGTGACTGAGGATTTACTTTGCATCATGGAATTCAAGTGAGGGAGGTGATGCATCCATTGGAGTTTCTGATGACAGGACTGAGAAGAAAATGATGTTGATGAAGAAACTTTTTTATATTTTAGGGCTATGTTGCAGAAATTTTTTATCTTTTAATCATGTAATTTTAATTTATGAATTGCTTCAATGACATACGATTTGATTATACACATAACTTGTTTTATGTTAAGTGTTTATTTATTTTAATTTGCACAAGAATTTGTTTACTAATTCAAGCTAATTAATAAAAATTAAAAATAAACTTGTATAAAAAAAAGGTTTAGAAATAAACTGCAGTTCTATATGGAGTGATCTGCGTTAAGAGGGACAACAGGGATATGACAACCAATGAAATGAGTTTCATAATTATTTACGTCAGTTATTTATAGAACTGACGCAAATAGTGATTTAATATTTACAAACTGTCACCACCTCATTTTTAACGTCAACTTAATTTATGACTGCCAAGTTCCCGTATATTAATTATATTATTTCCAATATTCATTCTGCACGTTTATAATATATAGGATTATTTACGTCAGCTATTTATTTAACTGAAGTAAAAATCAAACTTTTAACGTCAGTTGTATAAAAAACTGACGTTAACAAAAAATATTTTTTATTTTAAAAACACTTTTAACGTCAGTTTTTTTTAAAACAACTGACGTTAGAAGTGTATAGATATCTGCAAAAACATTCATTCCTTTGACTACTGTGCTACTTACCCATGCACCTTGTAACTCAATCCTCTAAATGAGCATTAAGTTTATAGGTAAGTTTTCAAGAAAATCAGAATAGCTTAGTAACTTCATCCACTGCTCCTATAAATAGCTTCCTTCCATCCTTTTAATTTTCTGCTTCACAATATGGCTCTGCCGTGGAGATTAACTTCATCACTCTTTCTTCCTATTCCTAGACTCAAAGGTCTTTGTCTTAATGGTCAAACAACTTCTGAGTTTGAGTAAATTACATTACATGGGTGATAAGTTTGAGTAAATTACATTATGTGAGTTGCTCACCTTATCATCCTTCCGGAGAATCAGCTGCTGGAGGGCAAATCAGGTGCTCGGGCGTCACAGTTCCAAAACCTCAGCTTTGGCAGCAAGTGACCGTCATGGAAGTCTCTGGAACCACTCCCTTTGCTTGAAACAGATCTAGTGCACCTGTTTTTGCCTCTCTTGAGCTCCCTCATGCCCCCCAGTTTTCTGAGGTCTTCGGAGTATAGTTTTCCCTTTGGCATATTTCATAAAACTCCCTTTAATGTTTAGGATTTTAAACCCTTTCAATGTAACTTTTTATAGGATTTTAAACCCTTTCAATCTTCTGTATCAGTCTGTATTACACTTCATGAATGAGATCCGGTTTGGGTTATTGATTCAACTTATACTTCGCACATATATTTTAGTTTTCAAAACAGAAACACAAAACATCAAAGCAATTCATGTGAAACTGAAACTTTAAGGAAGGCAATGTGGAAGGGATCGTATACTAGATAAAAAAATTATTAAAATAACCTTTAACGTCTGTTGATGTAAGGACTGACGTTAAAAGTGAAGTGACTTACTTTTAACGTCAGTTCTTCATCGAACTGACGTTAAAAGGTTCACTTTTAATGTCAGTTTTTTATTGAACTGACGTTAAAAGTGAGTCACTTCACTTTTAACGTCAGTCATCAAAACAACTGACATTAAAATTGAATTAATGAAGTCTGATATTTACAAAACTGCCACCGCCCCCTTTTTAACGTCTATCTTTTGGTTAATTGACGTAAACCTTTACCGTCTAATGTATATTTTCCACTAGTGACCGGATTCCTGACCTGGCTCGATCTATTGCACCCGATTTATGACCTGGCTCGGTCTGCTGCCCCAGATTCATGATCTGGCTCGGTCTGGTGCACCATATTCAAGATCTGGCTCGATGTGGTGCACCGGATTCCTGCCCTGGCTCGGTCTGGTGCACCAGATTCATGACCTGGCTCGGTCTGGTGCACCAGATTCATGACCTGGCTCGGTCTGGTGCACCAGATTCATGACCTGGCTCGGTCTGGTGCACCAGATTCATGACCTGGCTCGGTCTGGTGCACCAGATTCATGATCTGGCTCGGTCTGGTGCACCAGGTTCATGACCTGGCTCGGTGTGGTGCACCAGATTCCTGATCTGGCTCGGTGTGGTGCACCAGTTTCCTGATTTGGGTCGGTGTGGTGCACCAGATTCCTGACTTGGGTCGGTCTGGTGCACCAGATTCATGACCTGGCTCGGTCTGGTGCACCAGATTCATGACCTGCCTAGGTCTGGTGTACCGAATTCATGATTTGACTCGGTTTGGTACATCGGATTCCTGACTTGCTTCGGTGTGGTGCACCGGATTTCTTATTGGGCTGGGTAAGGTGCACCGGATTCCTGGTCTGGCTCGGTGTGGTGAACCAGATTGCTGAGCTGGCTCGAACTGGTGCACCAGATTCAAGACCTGGCTCGGTCTGGTGCACCAGATTCCTGACATGGCTCGGTCTGGTGCACCAGATTCAAGACCTGGCACGGTGTAGTTCACCGGATTCCTGACCTGCCTCGGTGTGGTGCTCCGGGTTTCTGTCTCGGTTTGGTGCACTGGATTCATGTTCTGGCTCGGTGTGGTGCACGGATTATGATCCGGCTCGTCGGTGTAGCGATTCATGACTGCTAGGTGTGGTCAACCGATCTGATTTGACTCGGTGTGGTGCGATTCCTAACGTGGTCTGGCGGTGCACGATTCATGACTTGCCTAGGTCTGGTGTACTGAATTCATGATTTTACTCTCTTTGGTACACGATACGACTTGCCTCGGTGTGGTGATTTCTAATTTGGCGGGTAAAGGGATCCTGTCGGCTCGATGTGGTGCAGATTCTAACCTGGCTCGATGCGGTGCAGATTCATCACTGGCTCGATCGGTGCAGTCCGACGGCTCGGTGTGGTGTACCAGATTCCTAAGTTGGCTCGGTCAGGTGGACCGGATTCCTGACCTGCCTCGGTGTGGTTCACCGGATTCCTGATCTGGCTCGGTGTGGTGCACCAGATTCATGATCTGGCTCGGTCTGGTGTAGCTGATTCATGATGTGACTCAGTCTGGTGCACCGGATTCTTGACCTGCCATGGTGTGGTGCACTGGATTCTTGATTAGGCTAAGTGTGGTGCATAGGATTCCTGACCTGGCAAGGTCTGGAGCACCCGATTCAAGACTTGGCTCGGTTTGGTGCCCTAGATTCATGATGTGGATCGATCTGGAGCACCATGTTCATGAACTGGCTCGGTGTGGTGCACCAGATTCCTGATCTGGCTCGGTGTGGTGCACCAGAATCCTGACTTGGCTCGGTCTGGTGCACCAGATTCATGACCTAGCTCGGTCTGGTGCACCAGATTCATGATCTGGCTTGGTCTGGTGCACCAGATTCATGACCTAGCTGTCTAACGCACTAGATTCATGACTTGGCTCGGTGTGATGAACCAGATTCCTGATTTGGCTCTGTGTGGTGCACAAGATTCCTAAATTGACTCGGTCTGGTGCACAAGATTCACGATTTGGCTAGGTGTGGTGTACTGGATTCCTAACCTGGCTCTGTCAGGTGCACCAGATTCATGTCCTGGATTGGTCTGATGCACCAGATTCACGATCTAGCTCGGTCTGGTGCACTAGATTCATGACCTCGCTTTGTCTGGTGCACCAGATTCATGACCTGGCTCGGTGTGATGCACCAGATTCCTGATCTGGCTTTGTGTGGTGCACAAGATTCCTGAATTGGCTCGGTCTGGTGCACCAGATTCACGATTTGGCTCGGTATGGTGCACCAGATTTATAACGTGGCTCGGTGTGGTGCACCAGATTCTTGATCTGGCTCGATGTGGTGCACTAGATTCCTGACCTGCCTCGGTGTGGTGCACCGGATTTCTGATTTGGCTGGGTAAGGTGTACCGGATTCCTGATCTGGCTCGGTGTGGTGCACCGGATTCCTGACCTGGCTCGGTCTGGTGCACCCGATTCATGACCAAGCTCGGTCTGGTGCCCTAGATTCATTATCTGGCTCTGTTTGGTGCACCAGGTTCATGACCTGGCTCGGTGTGGGGCACCGGATTCCTGACCTGGCTCGGTCTGGTGCACCCGATTCATGACCAGGCTCGGTCTGGTGCCCTAGATTCATGATGTGGCTCTGTCTGGTGCACCAGGTTCATAACCTGGCTCGGTGTGGTGCACCTGATTCCTGACCTGCTCGGTCTGGTGCACCAGATTCATGACCTGACTCGGCCTGTTGCAACAGATTCATGTCCTGCCAAGGTCTGGTGTACCTAATTCATGATTTGACTCGGTTTGGTGAACCTGATTCCTGACATGCCTCGGTGTGGTGCACCGGCTTTCTGATTTGGCTGGGTAAGGTGCACCGGATTCCAGATCTGACTCGGTCTGGTGCCCCAGATTCATGATGTGGCTCTATCTGGTGCACCAGGTTCATGACCTGGCTCGGTGTGGTGCACCAGATTCCTGATCTGGCTCGGTGTGGTGCACTAGAATCCTGACATGGCTCGGTCTGGTGCTGAAGATTCATGATCTGGCTCCGTGTGGTGCACCGGATTCCTGACCTGGCTCTGTCTGGTCCACCCGATTCATGACTCGGCTCGGTCTGGTGCCCCAGATTCAAGATCTAGCTCAGTCTGGTGCACAAGGTTCATGACCTGGCTCGGTGTGGTGCACCAGATTCCTGATCTGGCTCGGTGTGGTGCACCAGATTCCTGACTTGGCTCGGTCTGGTGCACCAGATTCATGATCTGGCTCGGTGTGGTGCACCGGATTCCTGACCTGGCTCGGCCTGGTGCACCAGATTCATGACGTGGCTCGGTGTGATGCACCAGATTGCTGATCTGCCTCTGTGTGGTGCACAAGATTCCTGAATTGGCTCGGTCTGGTGCACCTGATTCACGATTTGGCTCGGTGTGGTGCACCGGATTCCAGGCGTGGCTCTGTCTGGTGCACCAGATTCATGTCCTGGCTCGGTCTGGTGCACCAGATTCATGATCTTGCTCGGTCTGGTGCACCAAATTCATGACCTGGCTCTGTCTGGCGCACCAGATTCATGACCTTGCTCATTGTGCTGCACCAGATTCATGACCTGGCTCGGTGTGGTGCATCGGATTCCTGACCTGGCTCGGTCTGGTGCACCCGATTCATGACCTTGCTCGGTCTGGTGCACCAGATTCCTGATCTGGCTCAGTGTGGTGCACCAGAATCCTGACATGGCTCGGTCTGGTGCACAAGATTCATGATCTGGCTCGGTGTGGTGCACCGGATTCCTGACCTGGCTCGGTCTGGTGCACCAGATTCCTGATCTGGCTCGATGTGGTGCACTAGTTTCCTAATTTGGGTCGGTGTGGTGCACCAGATTCCTGACTTGGGTCGGTCTGGTGCACCAGATTCATGACCTGGCTCGGTGTGATGCACCAGATTCATGACCTGCCTAGGTCTGGTGTACCGAATTCATGATTTGACTCGGTTTGGTACATCGGATTCCTGACATGCCTCGGTGTGGTGAACCAGATTCAAGGCCTGGCTCGGTGTGGTTCACCGGATTCCTGACCTGCCTCGGTATGGTGCACCGGATTTCTGGCACGGTTTGGTGCACCAGATTCATGCTCTGGCTCGGTGTGGTGCACCAGATTCATGATCTGGCTCGGTCTGGTGTACCAGATTCATGACCTGGCTCGGTGTGGTTCACCAGATTCCTGATCTGACTCGGTGTGGTGCACCGGATTCCTAACGTGGCTCGGTCTGGTGCACCAGATTCATGACTTGCCTAGGTCTGGTGTACCGAATTCATGATTTGACTCGGTTTGGTACATCGGATTCCTGACTTGCCTCGGTGTGGTGCACCGGATTTCTAATTTGGCTGGGTAAAGGTGTACCGGATTCCTGGTCTGGCTCGGTGTGGTGCAGCCGATTCCTGATCTGGCTCGGTCTGGTGCACCAGATTCCTGATCTGGCTTCACCGGATTCCTGTCCTGGCTCGGTCTGTAGCACCATATTCATGATATGGCTCGGTCTCGTGCACCAGATTCATAACCTGGCTCGGTCTGGTGCAACAGATTCATGACCTGCCTAGGTCTTGTGTACTGAATTCATGATTTGACTCAGTAAGGTACATCGGATTCCTGACCTGCCTCGGTGTGGTGCACCGGATTTCTGATTTGGCAGGGTAAGGTGCACCGGATTCCTGACCTGGCTCGGTCTGGTGCCCCAGATTCATGATCTGGCTCGGTCTGGTGCACCAAATTCATGAGTTTGCTCCGTGTGGTGCACCCGATTCCTGACCTGGCTCGGTCTGGTGCACCAGCTTCACGACCTGGCTCGGTCTGGTGTACCAGATTCATGATCTGGCTCGGTCTAGTGCACCAGGTTCATGACCTGGCTCGGTGTGGTGCACCAGCACTACAACAGATTAGACTTTTAATAACGTACCTTTTATAGCATTTCCGTGTGGAAATGCTATTAAAAGTGATGGGGGGACTTTTAATTGCGTTTCCTTTAGGAAACGCTATCTTAGGTATATCACCTAAGATAGCGTTTCCGTGTGGAACCGCTATTAAAAGTGCCACTGCAGGAAAAGATAGCGGTTCCACACGGAAACACTATCTTAGGTGATATACCCGCGCGCGCGTATCCTTTCATCCTTCAATTCCCAGTTTCTGCGTACCACTGACCTCATCAGTTCAAGTCTAGGGTTGCCATCTCCGCAGAGCTCGTCCCCTCTCACGCCTTCTCCCTCTCACTGTTGCTCTCACGCCTCAGACTCCCTCTCACGCCCCTATTGCTCTGCCACTCATCACCACACCACCTACGACCAAGGTATGCTCTCTATGTCCCTCTCCCCTATTGCGAACGAAAATGAATGTAGTTCTTGGGTCTGAGAGTTCTTGGTCCGAGTTTGGTAACAATGAGAGGTAATGAGCAACTTGAAAATACCACCTACTCTAGCCGGTGTGGATAACTTACTATTTGATGTTATCCTCAGATTTCTGTTGTTTGCCGCGTCAGTGGTGACAATCACGGTGATTGTCTATAGTGAAGAAACGGAGCTGGTGCTTTTCGGAGGACCATTCAGTTCAACTTTTCCAACAGAGACATCAACATGACCTAAAGGAAGTGGTTACTCCAACAGGTAATCATCTGTCTTTGTCTCCTGTCGGTTTTTATGTTCATCATAATTGCTTCTCTTGTTTTGGGAACAAGAGTTGTGCTTTATGAACTGCAACATGTGAGGTAAAGAGGCAATAGTAGTACGTCAATGGAGGTTTAGTTTGGCAGCACTAATTGACTGAAATGAGATTTATATTGCAGGGTCTGTCTATACTGGTGTTGATTTCTGCAAGAAATTGTGTGGTGTTTCAATTGTTCGAAGGTGAGATTTCAACCAGGTATTAATTTTGGTAGGTCCACCCTAAATGAGATGGTGCTACTAGAACTGCAGAAATAGAAGCAATAATCTCAGTTCCCTAGTTTGGTTTCTTTAGTTGTATTATGAACTGAGAAGTGAGAGGATTAGGATCCTCTCTTTTTGCTCTCTCCTTTTTATCTCATATTATGAGCAAGAAAGACAAAAAGCAAGTTTTAGTGGATCCTATACACAAGGAAATTTGATTTTGTGTTTGTCTCTAACGTGAGAGGAAAAAGGAGAGAATCCAAATCCAAAGTGAGACAATAGAAGAGAGAGAGAGAGTTCTCTAGAACTGATATTGAATCGAATATTGTAAGTTGAAAAATGTGATACACTGGTGAAGCTGTTACTTACAGCTGTCACTTCTAACAAACCCTTAACAGTCTGTAACCATCTTGCTTAGTCAGCAAGGATCTAAGTTACCTAACCTGATGTGAGTGGCGTGCATAGTACACCATACTCTAACAAGTTGTCTCAGATTCTTAGTGTCAGTGTGTTTATCATCCAGCCATATTTGGTGTTTTCCAATCCTAAAACTGGAATTGTTCACTGTCCTAACACAGTGCCTTGTTTAGGCGGTTCCTCTTTAGCTGAATATTTTAGTTGTTTTTGCATTGCAGTTTAATTTATGTAAGTTGAGAACCATTCAGTTCTCTTGCAGACTTACTATGTTTATTATAATTCTCTTCTTTCTTATATCTTTTTAGTCTATGCCATATGCTTGTCTATACTTTGGTTATTTGCAATATGATATCAAATATCTTGTGTGATAAAGAATAATCGACAATGAAAAACCTATATGAGTATTAAGAGTACCAACCTTTTAAAGATAAATAACCTTTCCTTGAATGCCTGAAGTTTTGTTTTTCTTCAAGGGACCTGAAACTGCTACACTGATCCTTTCCTTTACCTATCTGAATACCCCCCCCCCCCCCTCCCATCTATCCCTTTTGATGCTTCCCCACTAATACAAAGCCCCTGTCCACACTCAATTTGCTATGCGGAAAATCAGTAACAGTTTTCATTCCTTTCATTCCTTTAATCTGTATACATTGCATGTAGACATCAACCACTCCAAACTCATAGTAAATATGTTTAATAAATATTTTTGTAGATCGGGAAAGCATGGATCGAAAATGGATGTCTGCCAATCGTTTAACGAAGGAGTATGAGGATGGGGTGAAAGAGTTCATTAGGTTTGCAGTTCGGCATGCGGAAAACCCTAGTACAATCATATGTCCTTGTTTAGATTGTTGTTATGCAAGGCGAGTTAGTGCAGCCGATTTGGAAGAACATTTAGTGTGTAATGGAATCGATCAAAGTTATACATGGTGAGACAAGAGCTGAGTCTAGTGAAATGAGGAATCGTGTGAGATATTCATCATACGATACCGACACAAATACTTATGAGGGCGATCGTTTTGAAGACATTGCAAATGCTGTTGAGGAGGATCTTCGGGATTGTCCTCAAATGTTTGAGAGGTTGGTAAGTGAGGCAGAGCAACCATTGTATGATGGTTGTACTAAATTCACAAGATTGTCGGCGATGTTAAAGTTGTATAACTTGAAATCGGGCAACGGATGGACTGATAAGAGCTTTACGGACTTACTCACACTATTGAAAGACATGTTGCCGGAGGATAATGTGCTTCCTAGTCGGACATATGAGGCTAAACAAATGTTATGCTCTATTGGCATGAGCTACGACAGGATACATGCTTGTCTTAATGATTGCATTTTATTTCGGAATGAATATGCATCGTTAAAGATGTGTCCTAAATGTAATGCCTCACGATATAAGAAGAAAGAATCAGATCCAGAGAAGGTTGTGTGGTATTTTCCCATAATACCCAGATTTAGGCGCATGTACCGTAGTTCAGAAGATTCAAAGTACTTGACATGGCATGAGGATGAAAGGATCAAAGATGGCAAGCTGCGGCACCCGGCAGATTCTCCTCAATGGAAGAAATTTGATCATGATTATCCTGATTTTGGGCAAGAATCAAGAAACCTACGACTTGCATTGGCTACTAACGGATTTAACCCGCATGGTGTTCAAAGTAGCTCTCACAGTACATGGCCTGTGATTTTGGTGATTTATAACCTATCCCCATGGCTATGCATGAAGCGCAAATTTATTATGTTATCTATGTTAATTTATGGGCCCAAACAACCAGGAAATGATATAGACGTCTATTTGACTCCTTTGATTGAAGACTTGAAACAACTGTGGGAGACAGGTGTGGAGGTGTATGATGGGTATAAGGAAGAAAGTTTCAATTTGAGAGCTATGTTGTTTGGCACAATTAATGATTTTCCAGCCTGCGGTAATCTGTCAGGATATAGCATCAAGGGTCAGTGTGCATGCCCTATATGTGAAGAGGGTACGGATTGGATGCGGTTAGAACATTGTAAGAAGAATTTCTTTCTTGGGCATCGTAGATTTTTGCATCCAAGTCATCATTACCGGTGGTGGAGAAAGGCATTCAATGGGAACTCGGAAGAAGGTAGAGCTCCTTCACCGTTGACGGGTGATCAACTTTTTGAAAAGGTAAAGGATTTGAATATCCAATTCGGTAAACCTTTTGCGAGAGATATTGTCACAAGAGGGTGGAAGAAAAGGTCGATTTTCTTTGAGTTTCCATATTGGAAATCATTATATGTAAGACATTTCCTCGATAGTGTCATTGGTACGTTACTCAATGTGCCAGGGAAGACTAAAGATGGCATCAATTCAAGGTTGGACTTGGTTAGTATGGGAATAAGAAGAGAATTGGGACCGACGAAGAAGGGTAAAAGTACATATCTTCCTCCGGCTGCTTACACTCTATCTAGAAAAGAAAAAAACTGTTTTTTGTAAGTTTCTTGACGGAGTTAAGGTTCCGGAAGGGTACTCTTCAAACATTAGGAACCGCGTATCGATGAAAGATCTCAAGTTAAAAGGTCTAAAGTCCCACGATTGTCATGTTCTCATGGAGCAGTTGATACCCATTGGTATACGGTCTATTTTACCTAACAAAGTGCGGGGGCGCCTTAACTAAACTCTGTTTCTTCTTCAAGGCAATTTGCATCAAAGTGATTGACCCTGGGAAGTTGCCATCATTGCAAAGAGAAATTGTTGTGACTTTATGCAAGCTTGAGATGTACTTTCCACCTTCATTCTTTGACATAATGGTTCATCTAACCATTCACCTTGTTAAAGAGACACAACTGTGTGGGCCAGCTTATATGAGATGGATGTACCCGATTGAGCGTTATATGAAGATATTAAAAGGGTATGTGAAAAACCGATCACGACCAGAAGGTTGTATTGTTGAACGGTATATTGTCGAAGAAGCTGTTGAATTCTGTACCGAATACCTATCCAATGCTGATTCTATAGGGCTGCCAAAGTCTCGTCACACATGGAGAATGATGGGGCAAGGAATTACTGGAACTGAAATAGTGACTATATCAAGGACATAATGGGAGCAAGCACACTTATATGTTCTGCACAATGCCGATGAGGTTGAGCCATATGTTGAAAAACACAAGGACATGCTTAAGAGTTTGTATCCAAATAAGAATCAAAATTGGCTAAATAGAGAACACAATCGTTGTTTTATAACGTGGCTAAGAGATCACATTTTTGCAGAGTTGACTGAAAATGCTACTTCAGTTTCAAATAGATTGAGATGGTTAGCCAAAGGTCCAAGTTTGCATGTCTTCTCTTACCACGGTTATCAAATTAATGGGTACACATTCTATACAAAAGAACAAGATGGTCGGAGTACAATGCAAAACAGTGGTGTGACTCTTGTAGCTCAGTCGATGCATATCTCAAGTGCCAAAGACAGAAACCCGATATATGCAAATATGTCATACATCGGCATCATTGAACGCATATGGGAGTTGGATTACACAAAGTTTAAGGTTGGTGTGTTTGGTTGTAAGTGGGTTGACAATAATAACGGTGTTCAGATTGATGAGTCAGGGTTCATGCATGTGGATCTTAATAGGGTGGGGTATAAAGATGAGCCTTTTATATTAGCATCTCAAGTTCAACAAGTGTTCTATGTCACTGATCCAGCTGATATGAAAAGGTCCATTGTTCTTTTGACTAACAAAATAATTACTAAGATTGATGATCAAGACCATGGAGATGTTGATATTGAAGATGATCCTTTCGTCGGGACATTACAATCACTTGAGATTGATCCAACTAGGGATGATGGTATGTATATGAGAGATGATCATGATGAGGGGCTTTTGGTCAATCCACCATTTCATACTAATAAAGGACAAACAAATCTCAGTCCAATGAAGAAAATAAAAAGGTTGACTTAAACATGTATGTAGTGTTTGTGTTTAAATGAACTTTCTGATCCTTTTATATTATAGTTAGCATCTTCCGATAAAGCTAGTGTTGATTTTGTTATCAATTGTTGTTTTATATTTTGCATCAATTAATATTATATTAATGTCCATTGATGTTTTACTTGTGTCTAATATTTTTGTAGGTAAATGGCATCTTCAAGTAATTCTAGTGCTGCCAAAGTGACGAGACGTGGGCCAACTGTTATGAAGGCGGTCATCCGCGCTAGGAGTAAAGGACAAAAATTTGAGGTAATTTACTTACTAATCTAAGGATTTCATAATTTTGTTTGATATCTAGATTTAATTACTTTATTATTTTTATTAGGTTGAATGGAATTATTTGGACCAACCAATTCGTGCTAATGGAAAAATATTGAAGAGTTACATTGGGGTCGTTGTTCGGCAAACGGTCCCAATTATTTGTTCTAATTGGAAGGATGAAGCTTTGGATGCTTTCAAAGAGAACATATGGGCTGATGTATAGGTAATTGTTAAAATTTATGAATTATATTGTAAACTATGTAAACATACTTACTTTGACACGTTGTTTATATTGTTTTGCAGATGTCTTTTAATGTTGATGAATCTCGGAAAAAAATTGTACTTCAGGAAGCTGTTAACCTACATAGGGCATTCAGAACTAGATTGACAAAAAAATTCTAAGAGATGCTAACGGGAGTATCATAGAGGAACCTCCATCACAATATCCACACATA
Source organism: Sophora flavescens (assembly GCA_030762895.1). Taxonomy (NCBI): domain Eukaryota; kingdom Viridiplantae; phylum Streptophyta; class Magnoliopsida; order Fabales; family Fabaceae; genus Sophora; species Sophora flavescens. Next base: position 29,390 of record JAUPTC010000602.1, read on the forward strand.
TCAAGGGATGAGTGGATAGATTTTATAGCAATACGCACAGGAGATGCACGATTCCTGGTATGTTTAATATCATGTTAGTCCTTATAATTATATGTATACGTACATATGACATTAACCATGTATTAATATTACTTATATGTGTCTGAATAGAAATTAAGCAATGAAAATCGCAACAGAGCATTAGATCGTGCATGCCCTTACAAAGCATCACGTAAGGGGTATGCTGACATTGAGGATGAATTGGTATGTATATATATATATATATATATATATATATATATATATATATATATATATATATATATATATATATTTAACTGCATGTGTGGTAAATATGACTTTTAAACTGTTTGGTTAATATATATTATCTCAATATACAGATACAGGAGGCGGGGCCATAAGTTAAGAAAATTAAACGCCATATTGTGTGGAGGAAAGCCAGCGAGAACAAGGCGGGTGTAATTGACAACAAAAATACGCAGAACGTGTGGAATAAATGTGTTAGTAGACTAACGTTTACATTTTCATTTGTTATTTTCTTATGACAATATATAATAATTTTAACATTTGCATTTCACCAATAACTATGTGTCAGGAGGAACTGTCACAGTCTGCAATAAAGGGAGAGATACAAGATTTTGGTCGCCAGGATATTCTTGCTAAAGCCCTAAGTGTGCCAAAGAACCCTGGTCGTGTTAGGGGTGTGGGTTTTGGCGTCTCTCAAAAAGACTACTTCCCACCTGAAGGTCGTGCAAAACATAACTCTGAAACGAAAAGGTGGGAGACATTGGTGTCTCAACTCTCAGAAAGATTGAACATTTTGGAAGATAAGCTGAAAAAAAAGGAGGATGAGGAGAGGCAAGCTAATTTCACAGCCCCAGCAAGCGTCAAAGATAGTTGCACTCTACCATCTGCCATCAAGCTTCCAGAGGTAATGCATGCCTTTTTTTTTACTAGTATTGCATTCACCGTTAAATACTTTCAATTGGATGCCTTAATTCACAGCTTATTCATCTATCATTGGATTAGGGCGTCAACTCATGTCAGCTATATTTATCAACCCCAAACTATCGTATGGTTGGTATGGGTAAAGTATACAATGAGCCGGGTGTTACACTGCACACTGGAGCAGTACCCCTTAACCATGTGAAAGTTGGAGTTGATGTTGCAACTGAGGGGGATGCGCCATTGCCGGTACCTATTGATGGTGCAGATGTAATGACAGTAAGAGATGCAATAGGTACTTATGTGGCATGGCCAATTGATCTCGTGATTGTAATTAATATGGTATGTAATTGCATTTTTCCACCTTTTCATATACGGCGTATATTTATTACATTAGTTGATCACTAACTGGCATATTGAAATGCAAAATTTCCAGGCACCTGCAAAATCTAAAGGCAAGGGCAGAGTGTCTGAATATACAAAGGAGTCAATTACAACCCCAGAAAATAAAGGAGGCAACTCTGAGGCCAACCCTCCTACAGCTGGTTCAACTAACATTTCTCTGGAATATTTGAATTTTCTTAAAATACATGAACGAAAGAATATGAAAAATGATGACCAATTGGACATAGATATAGAACAAAATATTTTTGGTCAGCATATCATTGATATGATCAATACTGAAAATATCAGAGAAATTGTAAATCATGAATGGGTATCTGCCTCCGTTATTTCCGTATATATCAGGTACTAAATCAGGCTTAAAGTGTACAATATTTTTTTAGTCTTTCCATTTAAATATTGATGTCATTGGTGTAATTCATTTTTATATTTTAATTGAAGGTATTTGTATGAAGAATTGTTGCTTCCAAAGGAAAGAACGAGGAGGTTTCTGTTCTTGTCCCCACACCAAACAAATACATACGGCTACTTCAGGAGGGATTCACAGACAACGTATATAGCAGACCGGTTTGCAACTACAGAAAGAGAATATCAGCCCTTGTTTTTAGCGCCGTGCAATGTTGGGTGAGTCACTTATCCTATAGGACTTAATTCACAATAATGAATTATATAAAAGTTGAGGTGCTTAGGATTTGTTATCTCAACATTTTTGTAGGAATCATTAGGTGCTATGCGCGATAAATATTGTTGAAGAGATTATTTACTATCTGGATTCCTTGAATGTTGATTCTAGGAATCGCCCAGAATTAAAGAATCTGTTCAATAAGTAAGCATGCTTTTATATTTCTGATTTTCTATGATTCTGTCGAATGGCTTCCATGGTAGATACATGTTGCAAGTTGTCATGGTCCTAATGTGCTTTTGATTTTTGACATTAGAATAACTGTGTTGAATTGACATATACTGGGTTGTGGCTGTTGTGGTTCAAAATAAAAAAAGCATGCGTGTGTTTGTGATGATTGAAAATATGTTTCTTAATGAAGTCTATTTGATTTTGTGATTAGTGCTTTGCAAGTTTATCGCGCAAATATCGGAGCTAAAGTGTCGCGTTTAAAGGCAACCAACATTAAATGGATTCGGATAGAGGTATATTTGCAAAAACTTAATGCGCAATTAGATAAAAAAAAACTATATTGATTTACTATTTTATTTTTTATAGTGCCCAAGACAACCCAACAGTACAGATTGTGGGTACTATGTCATGCGTTTCATGAAGGAAACTATCTTACAGAACCAAGTTAAAATACCAATGGCGGTATGTTGTTTACTTAGCTTTTAACTGTGACTGTTCAAATGTTTTAGCAATTGTAACTTAATTTATTTAATTTTTATGTCGTAGTACTTCCCTGACTTCAAATGCTCCACATACTCCACTGCTCAACTATCTGAAGTCAAGGAAGATTGGTGTCGCTATATTGTTGAAAAGTTTATTTGATTATGTCAAATTGATCACAGTAGTTGCAGCAATACTCATTGGTATGTGAATAATGCTTTAGATTTCTAACTAGAGATCCACATCAACATTTTGTGTTGTTAATAGACTAATGGTCGAGGATAAAGTATTTTGCTCTTTGATATGAAGTCTATGAAGGAATCATTTTGGTAGCATCACCTCTGGATCCATCTTATTTAGTTACTCTGACTTGTCATTTAATGGCATACGAGGGGATATACCATTTTCAATTTCTAAGCTGAAGCAACTGGAAAACCTGTGAGTTTTTGTTAGCATTTCTCTATAACTGACAGTTTGTTTTGCCAATCCATTGATGGGGTTATGACATCTTTTTTTTTTGTTTATAAATTGTTTCTTAGGATTTTAAAAAATAACCAGTTAATTGGACCAATTGATGCGTGTATTTTTAGAAATATATAATTAAAGGCAAGTGCACCTCGTCGCAATCAAGTAATACGGTGGTGAGACCGGTTATCGTTTCCACAGGGATTGGATGTCAATTACCAATTCGCAAATTCAACAACTATTTAGACTTAACTAAAGTGTGAGGGATTAAAACAGAAAATAAAGAAACAAAATATTTTTGTCTTTTTGGAAATTTGTCAAACACTTGGTATGCAAACAGGGATGTGGCTAGAATTGTCAGGGTTAGACTACACTAATCCTCCCTTAGTTGCAATGAAATGGCTTCTAACACAAGTCCTAATTCAATTATGCCAATCAAGCCTTTTCTAAAGTACTCAAGCCTAATGTCTTAGGTGCATTGAGCCTAAAACCCCAAATTAAACCCTAATGTCTTAGGTGGAATAACCTGAGATTTTGCATTAAGTTAAGACTTATAAGATTGCAAGCAGCCAACACCTATGTCTAGATTCTTGACCTACTTGGCATATGATTCATGAGCATGCCTTAATACCAACCTTCCAGTCATCTATCAAAGCAACATATCATTCCTATGGGTAGCTAATCCAAGGAAAGCATTAAACACAGAATCACATACTCATACGAAATAGAAACTTGTATTAAAACAACCACATCACAATACAACCAAGTTTAGAAAAATTACATCTAACCCCAACAATGGGGGATTAACTACTCATGATAAAGAAATACAAAATAGAAAAAGAGAAGAGATGAAGAACACTCATAGACAAGCTTCCTCCAATCTTCTCTCCATCCAAGAGCAGAGAAAACGCCCCCCCCTTTTTGGGTAGAAACCCTCTCCACCTCCGACCTCCGCCTGCCTCCAAGTGTAGATTATTTTAGGTTAGAAGTTAGTCCCCTTTTCTGTCTGCAGTGCTGTTATTTATAGGTCCGTCGCCCGTCACGGCCGTGACAGCCATCACGGCCAGGCCGTGATGGTCTCTGACTTGGGCGCCTCTTCATTCACTTATTCATCACGGCCGTGATATCCATCACGGCTAGGCCGTGATCGTTTCTGACTTTTCCAACTAGCAGGTCACGGCCGTGATAGCCATCACGGCCAAGCGCCGTGACACTTCCGACTTTTGGCTCAATCTTCCTCCAGCTCTCATGCTCCCTCACGGCCGTGAGGGCCATCACGGCCAGGCCGTGATACTCTCTGCTTGGCTCATAATCTTCACTTTTAAGCTCTTTTTTCATCCAAGCTCACCAAGGCTGATTTCTGGGCATTTTTCCATTAAATCCTGCAAAACAACAACAGAAACCACCTCATCCGTTCTAAAGGAAAAACTATACAAAATCAACACTAAATTGGCCTAACTATATGCAAATGCATGCAGAAATGTACATGAAAAATGAGGTGAAATCACACTCATCAAATTACCCCAAGCTTAAGACTTTGCTTGTCCTCAACCAAAAACTAAGGCCAGAAGAGATAAACAGTCAAAGCATGGATAGTGAACCAAGAACCCGAGTAAAATGATCCAAGTAACAGGCAATTCAAACAATTCAGCAAGAGACAATCAATTCAAGTCCAATTAGGGGCTTAAGTTTCCTAGACTCACATTCTCACTGATTCGGGCACTCTTGCTCACTTGAAGCTCACCCCAAGCTTGTTTATTTGCTTGGCTCTCTTTCTTGCCTCACTCACTCAAGTGTTCAAGTATATATAACAATTCGCTCCATTTTTCCTCAAGGAATGATTCCTACCATATGCTTGACTATCAACCAAATCTCCACTTTATTTATGAAAACACCTAAGAATCAAGAGGTCTTTATTTGGTTGTAACGTGGCCAAGGGATTAATCTTTAGGTGGGGATAAAAAGAAAGGGATATTTCAAAAGGCTAAACCAAGTATCAAACATTTCAACACAAGACACCTTCTAAAATACCTTCTTGGGTTTTCAATACATTTTTCCACCCTTCTTTTCTTTCTTTTTCTTTTATTTTTCACTTCTCTTTGTCATCCCCTTCTCTACTTTATTATTCTCTTTCTTTTTTTTTTTTCTTTTTTTCTTTTTTTTTCTATTTGGAGAAGGGGAAATTTTCAAATCAAGATTTTTTTTTTTTTTCTGATTCTTTTCCCAAACTTTCAACTACCTTTTTCACCCTTTTTATGATACTTTAGAAGGTCCCTTATCAAGTATATGTATCCAAATTTTTCAGGGAACCAAGAAAAGCATTTCAATCATTCAGGCTCAAAATTGGGCAACTAAGGGTAGCATTTACACATTCAAAGCTCAGAAGGCCAGAAAAATGCCTATTGCCTCAATCATTTTCAAAAATGTTTCCAAAAAATTTTAAGCTTTAAAATGGTTTCAAGTCAAGTTCTAGAGAAAACAACTAAGAGGAGCAACACTCAACACAAAGAATGGGGGCAGATTTAGTGAGTACCCCCTAATGGCTCAAAAGCTCACATTTATCAGTTCAAAAACCAGTGAGAAACACAAGTCTAAAGAAACATATGCTAATCATCAACTATCCAAGATCATCTCAAGCATATTCATTTGCAGCCATATCACAAGAATAAACAGAATTGGGTTCAAGAATTCGCTATCACAAAAAATTTGGCACTTAGCTCTAACAATCATAAGCTCAATCTAAGCAGGGGTAACCGAATCATGCGATCATGCAAATTTAAGCCTATATGAATGCAATATTTACAATGCAAGCAAATAGATTACCCCTACCCCAAGCTTAAAGATTTACATTATCCCCAATGTAAACAATCAAGTTGGAGAGAGGAGAAGAAAAATAAAATAAAGCAGAAAATTGGAACGGCTTACCAAGGCGGTAGCGGGTGTTGGCTCACATGCTTTTTGGCTCTGTTTCTCCCTGCTCTTTTTCTCCTTCCTTTATTCAAAATCTGAAGACACTTAACAAAATTATTAACAAACCTCTTGAGCTTCTCAAATTATTCAAGAGGTTAAAGCAAAAACAAAATTAACTAAAGAGAAGGGTTAAGAAAAGTTGGGTTGCCTCCCAATAAGCGCTTCTTTAACGTCACTAGCTTGACTCATCAAGAAGCATCCACCTGGATCCCATAACCTGTGGTATAAGGACCAAGGAATGCTAACCATGTGAGATCCTTCACCTGGATCCCACGATTTGCAGCAAAAATGTGGAAGTGAGCACTCGAAATTCATGCCGACTTCTTCAAATGGGAAGCGCTTTTCAATTCCACTCGGGTCAAAGATGACCCCTTTATCCATAAAATCTTCCCAATAAAAATGGGGTTCAACCTCAGGTAGAGGCATGAACTCCATTGTTGACTGCTTTAACATATGAGGTGGCAAACAAATCGAGAGGATCATTGGTGCTGTTCTGGCTTCTGTACCATCTTCACTCTCAGCATCGCCAAATCCATCACCTTCCAAATATGCAGAAATCTCCGCACAAACCACACAAGTGTTTCTCCCATCACATTCCACACATGCATAGGGGCCAATAGTATCATTTAATTTCACAAGTTCTTCATCATCCCCGAGCATGGTGACATAGCTATCCTCCAAATGCCTCTTCCTTTCAGGCTCCTTAGTCAAGGGTTCAATGGGGAATGGTGCAACTATGTTCTCCAAAACAGGGTCTTCACTTCTTGACTCGGTTGCTCCCACTTCTTCTTCTTCCTCCTCATCCATCATTGCATCATCTTCATCATCATCCATCAAGTCCTCATTTGGTATTTTGGATAGTAGGTTAGAGAGTTCCTCAATACGTACCCCGAGACTTCGAATGGCATCTTCTTGATTCTTTAATTCTTCCATTGTTGTTGCCATGAAGTTCTCCAAAACAGCCTCTAAGTGAGGTTGACTATCCGGGATAGGTTGCTCAACCTCGACTGGGAATGCGGATTTGAAGTTCTCCCAAGCAACTTCCAACGGAGATGGCTCATCATACCAAGGTGTGGAAGATTCCCAATGTTCCCCTTCATCCATCAAAGTATTGTTTGGAGGGTTCCCCCACCATGGAGTGGAAGTGTTGGGAAATTGATTTCCCCATTCAGCATAACCTACCACTGGTGGAGGAGAGACAGTTGCCCTTGACAGCTCATTACTCACTTGTTGGATGTTTACGGCTAATTGCAGCATATCTACCCGCAGCTGCAACTCAGATATCTCTAATTCTGCATCAGATGGTTGATACCAATTGTAGTCCATGATCCTACCAAACCAATTTTTACCTCACAGACAATTGAGCCCAAGATCAAAGAAACACAAAAAAAAACAAATATATACAAAACTAACAAAAGAAAAGTATCAATTATATACAGAAAAATAAAATAAAAATGTCTAAACTAGTTGTCTCATTTGTTACTACTGATATTGACAAAACCAATCCCCGGCAACGGCGCCAAAAACTTGATGCGTGTATTTTTAGAAATATATAATTAAAGGCAAGTGCACCTCGTCGCAATCAAGTAATACGGTGGTGAGACCGGTTATCGTATCCACAGGGATTGGATGTCAATTACCAATTCGCAAATTCAACAACTATTTAGACTTAACTAAAGTGTGAGGGATTAAAACAGAAAATAAAGAAACAAAATATTTTTGTCTTTTTGGAAATTTGTCAAACACTTGGTATGCAAACAGGGATGTGGCTAGAATTGTCAGGGTTAGACTACACTAATCCTCCCTTAGTTGCAATGAAATGGCTTCTAACACAAGTCCTAATTCAATTATGCCAATCAAGCCTTTTCTAAAGTACTCAAGCCTAATGTCTTAGGTGCATTGAGCCTAAAACCCCAAATTAAACCCTAATGTCTTAGGTGGAATAACCTGAGATTTTGCATTAAGTTAAGACTTATAAGATTGCAAGCAGCCAACACCTATGTCTAGATTCTTGACCTACTTGGCATATGATTCATGAGCATGCCTTAATACCAACCTTCCAGTCATCTATCAAAGCAACATATCATTCCTATGGGTAGCTAATCCAAGGAAAGCATTAAACACAGAATCACATACTCATACGAAATAGAAACTTGTATTAAAACAACCACATCACAATACAACCAAGTTTAGAAAAATTACATCTAACCCCAACAATGGGGGATTAACTACTCATGATAAAGAAATACAAAATAGAAAAAGAGAAGAGATGAAGAACACTCATAGACAAGCTTCCTCCAATCTTCTCTCCATCCAAGAGCAGAGAAAACGCCCCCCCTTTTTGGGTAGAAACCCTCTCCAGCCTCCAGCCTCAGCCTGCCTCCAAGTGCAGATTATTTTAGGTTAGAAGTTAGTCCCCTTTTCTGTCTGCAGTGCTGTTATTTATAGGTCCGTCGCCCGTCACGGCCGTGACAGCCATCACGGCCAGGCCGTGATGGTCTCTGACTTGGGCGCCTCTTCATTCACTTATTCATCACGGCCGTGATATCCATCACGGCTAGGCCGTGATCGTTTCTGACTTTTCCAACTAGCAGGTCACGGCCGTGATAGCCATCACGGCCAGGCCGTGACAGCTTCTGACTTTTGGCTCAATCTTCCTCCAGCTACTGCTCCCTCACGGCCGTGAGGGCCATCACGGCCAGGCCGTGATACTCTCTGCTTGGCTCATAATCTTCACTTTTAAGCTCTTTTTTCATCCAAGCTCACCAAGGCTGATTTCTGGGCATTTTTCCATTAAATCCTGCAAAACAACACCAGAAACCACCTCATCCGTTCTAAAGGAAAAACTATACAAAATCAACACTAAATTGGCCTAACTATATGCAAATGCATGCAGAAATGTACATGAAAAATGAGGTGAAATCACACTCATCACCAATTCCTTCAACTTTGTCTCAGATTCCTAACTTGAAGATTCTGTAAGTCATTTTTGGTATTTTCACTCCACTCCACATAATGCTATTCTTAAGTTCTATATAACTAACATATTCAATACCTGGAAATTTTGTTCTAGAGACCTAGCACAAAATAATCTTAGTGGTGAAATACCAAGGCTTATATACTGGAATGAAGTTTTGCAGTATCTGTGAGTATAACCAATTTGCAAATAAAGTCTTTCATTTCTACTAGACCCCATATGTGGTCTTACTGCCAATGTTGTTGATTTTTTTCTTTCTCTGTTCATATAATAGTGGCTTGCGAGGGAACAATTTGGTAGGTTCACTATCATCAGACATGTGCCAGTTAACTAGATTGTGGTACTTGTAAGTTACACAATCACTCTCTTTTCATTCCAAGCCACAAAAATGTGCATTTCCTAAGGGTATTTGATTATTGCCCCCTGCTGTTTTTTGTTGTTGTTGCAAGTGATGTGAAAAACAATAGCTTGATTGGAAGTATTCCTGAAAACATAAGCAACTGTACTGCCTTCCAGGTCCTGTATGTAATCCAACCGAATGTCGGGCTTTTCTATACCTTATCTTGTATTATTTGTAACCTCTTTAATGTCTTCCCTTGATTTCAGGGATTTATCCTACAACCAGCTAACTGGAGAGATACCATACAATATTGGATTTTTGCAAGTAGCAACCTTGTATGTGTTGCATGATCCTTTATAACCTGTTTCAATTTTTAATAAGAAGGATATTTGGTCTTCCACTTCCCTTCTCTGGGAATTTCTTGATGGATTTGTTTGATTTTTGTAGGTTATTGCAAGGCAATAAACTCTCTGGGCATATTCCGTCTTTGATCGGTCTCATGCAAGCACTTGTTGTCTTGTAAGCATTGTTAGTTAGCAGTTTCTGAAACAAATTTAATGAAGTTTCATTGTTGACTTGAGGTTTTGGATGATGTTGAAACTGGGAAGCTTTAATATTATGAATCAGTTGCTTCTATAATCTGTATATGATCAGTGTGGCTGAAATATATGAAGTTTGCGGATTCCCTTATATACTTGGCTCCTTATTTTTTTCTCCCTAATTTTATGCATCTTTTTGCATACATATTTACTTCAGAAGTATAGTGGAAGCAAGGGAACATTTGTATTGACTGCAACAATTGTGGTTTTTTTGGTGATATAGTTCAATATACAGGAATGGAGGTAAAAGTTAATAAATATGTAAAATTAAAAAAAAAGGAGGGGGGTAATAGATAGCATTTTTATTAACAAACGCTATCTAAAGTCAGACTTTAGATAGCGTTTCCGTGTACAAACGCTATCTAAAGTCACCTATTAATAGCATTTCCTAGATGCTATCTTTGCTAACGAGTTTTAATAGTGGTGGCATAGACAGTGATTACAAACGCTATTAAAAGGCATCCGGAAACGCTATCAAAAGTCATTTCTGTTGTAGTGCAGATTCCTGATCTGGCTCGGTGTGGTGCACCAGTTTCCTGATTTGGGTCGGTGTGTTGCACAAGATTCCTGACTTGGGTCGGTCTGGTGCACCAGATTCATGACCTAGCTCGTTCTGGTTCACCAGATTCATGACCTTACTAGGTCTGGTGTACCGAATTCATGATTTGACTCGGTTTGGTACATCGGATTCCTGACTTGCCTCGGTGTGGTGCACCAGATTCATCACCTGGCTCGGTGTGGTTCACTGGATTCCTGATCTGGCTCGGTGTGGTGCACCAGATTCGTGATCTTGCTTGGGCTGGTGTACCAGATTCATAATTTGACTATGTCTGGTGCACCGGATTCCTGACCTGCCTCGGTGTGGTGCACAAGATTCGTGATCTGGCTCGGTGTGGTGCACCGGATTCCAGATCTGGCTCGGTGTGGTGCACCGGATTCCGGACCTGGCTCGGTCTGGAGCACCCGATTCATGACCTGGCTTGGTCTAGTGCCCCAGATTCATGATGTGGCTCGATCTGGTGCACCAGGTTCATGACCTGGCTCGGTGTGGTGCACCAGATTCCTGATCTGGCTCGGTGTGGTGCACCAGAATCCTGACATGGCTCGGTCTGGTGCACAAGATTCATGATCTGGCTCGGTGTGGTGCACCGGATTCCTGACCTGGCTCGGTCTGGTGCACCCGATTCATGACCTGGCTCGGTCTGGTGCCCCAGATTCATGATCTGGCTCGGTCTGGTGCACCAGGTTCATGACCTGGCTCGGTGTGGTGCACCAGATTCCTGATCTGGCTAGGTGTGGTGCACCAGATTCCTGACTTGGCTCGGTCAGGTGCACCAGATTCATGATCTGGCTCGGTGTGGTGCACCGGATTCCTGACCTGGCTCGGTCTGGTGCACCAGATTCATGACCTGGCTCGGTGTGATGCACCAGATTCCTGATCTGGCTGTGTGGTGCACAACATTCCTGAATTGGCTCGGTCTGGTGCACCTAATTCTCGATTTGGCTCGGTGTGGTGCACCGGATTCCAGACGTGGCTCCGTCTGGTGCACCAGATTCATGTCCTGGCACGATCTGGTGCACCAGATTCACGATTTGGGTCGGTCTGGTGCTCCAGATTTATGACGTGGCTCGGTGTGGTGCCCCAGATTGTTGATTTGGCTCAGTGTGGTGCACCAGATTCCTGACATGGGTCTTTCTGGTGCACCGGATTGCTGACCTGCCTCGGTGTGGTGCACCGAATTTCTGTTTTGGCTGGGTAAGGTGCACCGTATTCCAGATCTGGTTCGGTGTGGTGCACCCGATTCATGACCTGGCTCAGTCTGGTGCCCCAGATTCATGATCTGGCTCGGTCTGGTGCACCAGGTTCATCACCTGGCTCGGTGTGGTGCACCGGATTCCTGACCTGGCTCGGTCTGGTGCACCAGATTCATGATCTGGCTCGGTGTGGTGCACTAGAATCCTGACCTGGCTCAGTCTGGTGCACCAGATTCATGACCTGGCTCGGTCTGGTGTACCAGATTCATGACCTGGCTCGGTCTGGTGCACCAGATTCATGACCTGGCTCGGTCTGGTGCACCAGATTCATGACCTGGCTCGGTCTGGTGCAACAGATTCATGACCTGCCTAGGTCTGGTGTACTAAATTCATGATTTGACTCGGTTTGGTACATCGGATTCCTGACCTGCCTCGGTGTGGTGCACCGGATTTCTGATTTGGCTGGGTAAGGTGCACCGGATTCCTGATCTGGCTCGGTGTGGTGCACCAGATTCCTGACCTGGCTCGGTCTGGTGCAATCGATTCAAGACCTGGCTCGGTCTGGTGCCCCAGATTCATGATCTGTCTCGATCTGTTGCACCAGGTTCATGACTTGACC
>JAUPTC010000603.1:0-41775 GCA_030762895.1 Sophora flavescens
CTGAGAAAGCAACACCAACAAAGGTTTCGCCAGGGCGGCGTGTACCATACTGACAAAAGTATGACCAGTGGGCGTTTGCTTCTTCAAGGGTTTTAAAGGATTCATATGACGCCCTTTTAAGCCCATTATCCTGCATATGACATTCATGCCAGGTATGGTAAATTCCGAGATCCCTTCCTATATATACAACGTAAGTCTTCTTCCTCCGACCCTTCATTGGAGAAGATTGGGGTAGTTGGCTATCGTAGTGTCCATTTAAGCTTGTGTAGGGAGACGTCAAATGAGTTTGCAGGTAAGGAAATGCGTAAGGAGAGGGGCTATATGTTAAAATATAGCTGTTCTTAGTCCCGGAAATTTAGTGTTCCCCAAAACTGTGCTACAATTGTCATGTCATACCACATGGGCACTTAATGTGCCACGTAAACGTCGTTAACGACGTCAAGTAACCCTGCCTAACGGAGGGACTAACTTGATTAACGTTTGTCAGTTTCAGGGACCTTTTTGAAATTTCGTTAATTTGATGGATCAGATTGACACATTCTCATGGACCATTTTGACTATTTAATCGGGATTTTATCCTTTTAATAAAAGTATCAGTAACCTAATATACATTCATCATGGAAATTAAGCCCACCAGACACTACTATTATCCATCGCAATTTAACATATTCACCATGGGCTGACGCTAAAGCCCAACAAGGTGACTCCAAAACCCAAAATGGATCACCTATTATATAGGTCACCAAGGAAAATACTAGGCTATCCATCCTACTCATTTTTAATAAAACAAAATACATCGATTAATAGATGGTTGAACAAAGAAAAATATAACATTGATAGATGAGGAGGAAGTGTAAACATGCAATGAAGATCAATTGCTATATCATTTGATAGATGCGTCAGAACAAAATGAATTATAACACGAGTATGTTTTATGTTTGTCGTATTTTATAAAGAGTTTAATTGTTATATACTAATAATGTAAAATGTTTTTTTTACACAAATACCCAATCATAATTGTCACATCAGTAAAAAAAATGACTCTTATCACAATCTTAGCATAAGACTTGCATATCTTAAGTCGGGTTATAAACGAATTCTAACGAGTAACATGTGTTCAAATGTCGATTTGGTTCAGATTTGTATGAGAAAATATTTAAAAACAATCAAAATCAATTGGTTTGGTTCCATTTAAATTTATAATTTTTTTTCAAAAAAATCCAACTCGGAAAATATAAATATATGTTTGGCCATTATTATTCCTGAGCATGTTAAGGATGTGATTATTAACATGCAGGTTCATTTAAAACAGCATATCCCTGTTGTTATTACCTGGGAAGCTAGCCTAAATGGGGAGTATACTACTAAAGCGGGTTTTTCTTGGTTGCTGAGGAGGAGAGGGGAAGATCTGAGTTGCAGTTCGTAGACTTGGATATGGAAATTAAGAGCCCCAAAGAATATCAAGTTAATTCTTGGTTTGACTTGCTTGCCATGATGACGTTCCTACCTTTTCTTCACTCCACCATCGTGGAATGGCCCCTAATGGTTTGTGCCAAAGGTGTTTTCAGGAGGTTGAAACCTTCTTACACTGTGTTAGGGATTGTCCTTCGACCAAACACATCTGGACTTCTCTTAACTTTCACGATCCAGATGGATCATATTCATTGGCTAAGGGATGGGGTGAATGGTCAATTTGAAGCTATTTCATAGCTAGTTTATGAATGTTATGGAGAGCTCAAAACTCTTTCATTAAGTCACCCCTCATCATAATTAAAGTTATAGCTGCTGTTCAGAACCTCGCTTCTATTATCCATGCTTGTTTTCATGTCTCAAACACGGCTATTTAGGTTCCAAAAGATGGGTTAGTTGGAACCTGTCTACAGGTGATATCATTGCGCTTAATGTGGATGGTAGTAGTTTGGGGAACACTAGTAGAGTAGGCTTTGGGGGGTTTGCTTCGTAACCCAAATGGTCTTTTGCTAGTAGGTTTCTATGGCTATATTGGTTTGTCTTCGAGTTTGCATGACGAGCTCCTTGCTTTATTTCATGGTCTCAAAGTGACTTGGGAGCTTGGGCATCAGAATATACATTGTTTATCTGATTCTCAAATGGTTATTAACTTTGTTTATCTGATCTTGCTGGTGTTGCTTTTTTAAGGCCTTAGTTTTAGTTTTTTTTTCTTCCTTTTTTTTGGTTCTATGTTGTCCTTTTCATCTATCTACCAAAAAAAATATTATAAAAAATAAAAATATAAAAATAAAAATATATAAATATTAAAATATAGTATATGTTAAATTAAATATATATAAATATTAAAATATAGTATATATTAAAATATAGTAATCGATTTGGTTTCATTCGATTCGAAAATCCTTGGACCCGAGAAAAATTCAGTTTGGTTCGATTCATATTAGAACAAAAAAAAAATGGTTTATTTGGTTCGGTTCAGATTTTCAAGTAATTCAAGTCGATTTGAACCAATGAACACCCTTAGTGACCATGTCAACTCTCCAACTGTGAGTGGATCCACTCCAACTGTGGTGCTGGTGGTGGGGCGATGTAGAGGTCGTCTTTGCCGTCGGGCAATGTGGATGGTTTTAGTATCGGGAAGTCAGAGACAGGCGGGTTGGGGCTCGGTGCAGGGGTGCAGATGACGGCGGCACAGAGGATGACGGCGAAGGTGGGGTGGAAAGAAGGGCAAAGATGGGGTGGAAAGAAGGGCAAGGACTTGGGAAACACGAGCAAGGAATTACAACTCCTTTGATGGCTAAGAAAATAGATAGGCGAGCTGGAGTTATTGTGAATGCCAGTGAAAAGCTAGATAAGAAAGTGAGTAGTGTTAACTTTCATGGGGTACCTACAAGGGTGTTGCTGCTTAGGAAAATGGTATGTGCTTATTTTCACTTCCTGTTGCATTTACTGTTAAGGGCTTGTAGCCTTGTAGTATGTTCATTTGTGCTGATTTGATTTGATTTGAGTGCTTATGCTCTTTAATAATGTTAAAATTTACTAAATCTTATGAATGACATGGGTTATGTTTTATTTTCACATGTAAGGTTGAGCACTTGAGCTTTTTCTATAGCTATTGACATTGTTGATGTAACTATTCGATATATAAATATCACTACCGAATAATTGTATTTGTGTGCATTGATTTGAACTTTGAAGGGTGTCTTAAGGAATTTTAGTTAACCACCTTGTAGTAATCTTAGTTAAAGTTTTAACAAATTTTGTTGCTTGTCGTGTTGTGTATTCTTTTTTGTTCTGGATACTGTGGTTCAGATTCAAAAATAGCACAAGTAAATTTGTGGTTTTGTTATTTTATAATCTGATGAGGCATTCCAATGTTCTGATTGTGTAATCAATGGGTACGATTTTAATAATCTATGGTTTTATCTTTTAAAACAATAAGTTATGATCAGCTTATATCACTTGAATTTTCAAAATGAACACATCAAATTAACTTTTTACTAGGTTTTCTTATTGCTAACCAGTCTGTTTTATCAGCTTGAAGTGGTGTTTTACTTCGTAATAGTTAATGACTACACCTTCAGTTTGATTTTGAAGATTCATGTTGAATATCCTCTCTTTTTTTATTTGGTGATGTCTTGGAGATTCAACTTGCAAATGCAACTCCAACTATTGTTACACTTGAAAATAAAGAGAATATGCTGAAGTTTTGCATCTTGACAAACAGCACTAATTGCAAATATAATCCTGATTGAATAAGGAAAAAATTCCTGAATAGAGGACTGATTGACTCTAGAATAACTCCTTATTTATTCTACAGATTTCAATGTTTACCTGATATGCTAAAGATATCTAAGTTATCCTAACACCCAGCCTCAGTTGGTGTGTATATATAATGTATCATATGCATCAAACTTATTACATATATAATTTGACCCGAGGACCTCTAATTGACTAATGAAATTATCTGCTAGCTGGCCAATAGAAGTTACAAATGTAGTAACAATCTTTCCGGAATGAATTTTTTCCCTTTCAAAATAACAATCAATCCCATTGTGCTTGGTCCTTTCATGGAAGAGTGGATTGAAGCTACATTTCGAGTTGCTTAAATATCATGTGAGCTTCATTGATCATGATTCACAAACATTCAACTCCTCGAGCAACTTTCTCAACCATAAGAGTTTGCAAGTCTGGACTAGCCACTATGAGATAATTAAGTTTCCCCACCAACCTTCTATACCTTCTTGGATTCAAGAAAGGCTCCCCCTGATTTGGTATAAGTATTCGGATCCATATGAGTGCCAACTAGCTTCGCATTCACAAGACTTGATTTCTCAAGCATGTACATGATAGTTTCTTTGTGAGATTACTATATCATCCTTAGATTAGGCCACCTCTATTCCTAAGAAGTATCAAATTTGGTCAATATATTATCCAGAGTTATGACATGATGATCATTGGCAGTGATAACATTATTGTCAATGTACACAGGTAAATGCACCCTTGAGCAGAATGGCGATAGATCAAGACAGAGCAGTCAACCACACTCTGTATCATATTGAATTGCTACGCTAAAGTGCTAAATTTGTGAAGACAACCGCTAGGACATTGTTTAAGGTCGTTTAGAGACTTGCAAAGACGACAAACTAGTCCAAAATAATTCTCCACGCGCAACAAACCCTGGAGGTTGCTTAATATAAACTTATCCGACGAGGAGGGATGCCATGAAGAATCCAACGCTTATCAATAATATGACCCAAACGGTGATAGTGGTCCTACTTTGGGTGAGGCTTACCAGATTGACCACCCTGAGTTTGACCACAGATGCCTCTTGGGATACAAATGCAGAGGCATCAACCGAAGTGGGAGGCAGCAGTATTAAAAAAAATCCAAAAAAAATTGAAATTGAGGCCTCTGAAATAAAGGGCACAAGCCTAGGCAACCAATAAAAAAATGGACCTAAGGCCTCTGAGCCTCAACAAAAAATGAGTACAAGCCCATATAAAAAAAATCAGAAATCAAATTGAGCAAGTCACAACTGGACCACCAGTTGTAATGTATATAAAGAAGGTTGTAATGTATATAAGTTGGGAAGCTTGAGTCTAAATTGTCTAGACTTTTTGGACAACAAAGTGACTCCCATTCGTAATATACAAATCCGCTCACTCCCTCAATTGGGCCCAATCTTAAATGCTAACATGGTATCAAGAGCAAATTTTTTTCACCCCTTCTTTTCTTGAAAGAGTTTCAAATTTCTTCCATGGAAGCTCTTGAATGATATCATCATCCTTAAGTTATTTTGATTCCGCTGCATACTCGCTTCCTTTTCCAAACACCCTTTTTCATTTCTTTATTCCACTTTCTCATAATTCAATATAGCGTGCAGAGTCATTGTCACAATACAAGAGAGCAGGAGTGGTGTGTTGAATGTGCAAGTCTCTCAACAGATAGTCGATCTACTGCAGTTCACATGCTGCTTAAGCCAAAGCACGATATTCCGCTTTAGAGGAGGATCTTGAGATGGTTGCCTGCTTCTTGGATTTCCATGAAATGAGCGAATCACCAATGAAAATGCAGTAGCCAGTGATGGATTTGTGGGAGTCAGGGCAACTAGCCCAATCTGAATCGCTGAAGCTTTCAACTGTAAGGGAGAAGTATTGGTATAGAACAATCCTTGAGCTGGTGCAGCCTTGATATATTTAAGGACCCTGATAGCTGCTTCATGATGTAAGGTTGTTGGATTTTCCATGAATTGGCTAGGTTACTGCACAAAGAAATAGATGTCAGACCGAGTAGTTGTTAAATAAATCAACTTACCCACAAACATTTTGTAAGCAGTAGGATTCGAAAGTGCAATGCCTCCTTATTGGGATAAGTGAGTGCCTTTGGTCATAGGGGTGGAAAGTGGTTTAGAGGCCAGTAATCCACATTATGAGAGGATGTCTAATGCATACTTGCGTTGGCATATGTGTATGCCTTTTGTGGATCTTGCAACCCCAAGTCCTAGAAAGAACTTTAAGGCACCCAAGTCCTTAATTTTGAAGTTGTTGTTCATTTTGTTTTTAATATCAGCAAGTTCCACTAGTGCAATAAGTGCTTTTTACGTCAGTTAAAATTGATTTTTTACGTCAGAATACTGACTGACGTAAATACAGCTGACGTTAAAAGTTAAACTTTTAACGTCAGTTGAGAACTGACGTTAAATATAACACTATTAACGTCGGTTCTTTAACACAACTGACGTTATTTTTGTCAAAATTAACGTCAGTTCTTTAACATAACCGACGTTAATTTTGTTAAAACTAACGTCAATTGTTATAAAGAACTGACGTTAAAGGTCTTAATTTTAACGTCAGTTGTAATAAACAACTGACGTTAATAGTGTACTGTATATTTTTATAAAATACTTTTAACGTCAGTTGTATGATACAACTGACGTTAATAGTATATTTTTTTTTAAATTCAGTTTTAAAATATCACTCCCCTAAGCCATCCCTGCATTCAGTAAATATCCCAGTAACACAGAATATCACACACATTACAGAATTGCAAAGGAAAAATGGAACAATGATCCATATGTATGCCTGTTCAAAACAATATATATTTATTAACATAGGTTATAAATGTATACTAAGTTTAAACTACCTATATCAATATCCCTTCGTGATGATCATCACGAGTGGCATGTACATCGTCCACCTGTGTCTCCTCGATTATAGTAGGCATGTTTGTTGAAAAAGAAGGAGTCTCAAGAATATCAAGATTTGAATCTTCATTTTCATCACTACCATTATACATGCTTTTTCCTTGGAGAACCACGGACAACCTTTTGTTAGAAGGATCAGTGATGTAGAACACTTGTTTTGCTTGGGAAGCCATTATGAAAGGCTCATTTATATGACCTAACTTGTTGAGGTCTGCCAATGTGAACCCCAATTCGTCGGTTTGTACACCACCGTTACTCAACCCACTTACATTTAAATACCGGCACCGTAAGCTTAGTGTAATCGAGCACCCAAATATCTTCAATATATCCAAAGTAAGGTCTCGGTGCTGTAACGGGTTTTGTGTCCTTTGCACTAGAGAAGTGCATTGTTTCGGCCACGATCATAACCCCACTATTTTGCATGGTACTCTTGTTATCTTGTTCCTTTGTATAAAAGGAAAAGTTATTTATGTCGTATCCGCTCCAACATATGACGTTGAAGTTAGGCCCACGTGCTAGCCATTTTACGTCATCAGAAGCAGTACTACCATCCTTAAGCATTTCTTCCTTGAACCATGGTAAGAAAGTCTTGTTATGCTTGTTCAACAACCACCTTTCGCTCATTCGAGGATTTTCTTGATTGACTTTTCTTTTATGTTCAAATAAGAAAGGCTGAACACATTCGATGTTGTTCAATACATACAAATGTGCTTGAAGCACTTCCTCCCGATCCTACCTATTAATTCTTAAGCCATGTGTACCCTTACCTTGACATCTGATCTCATCATGCCGAGGCTTAGGAACCCCTATAGGATCCGTGTTATGAAGGTAGTCCGAACAAAACTCAATAGCTTTTTCTGCAACATATCTTTGAACAATAGATGCTTCCGGACGATGAGGATTCTTCACGCACCCTTTCAAGATCTTCATGTAGCACTCAACTGGGTACATCCATCTCGAAAAAAATCGGCCCACATAATCTAATCTCCCTCACCAAATGAACAATTAAGTGAACCATTATGTCGAAAAAGGAAGGAGGAAAATACATCTCCAATTGGCACAAGATTGTAGCAGCCTCAACTTCCAAGTCATCCAACATACGGGGGTCAACGACTTTGCTACATATAGAATTGAAGAACGAGCACAACCGAGTAATGGCATGTCTCCGATTTTTGTAGCAATACCACGAATAGCAACGGCAGAAGTTGTTGCATCAAGATGTGACAATCATGAGACTTCAAGCCAACCAATTTAAGATCACTAGAGACAAGCCTCTTCATATTTGAAGAGTAACCATGTGGAACTTTGATGCCCTGAAGACACCCGCAGAAACTTTGTCTCTCTTTTTTTGACAAAGTATGACATCTTTGGCGACAAATAAGTCCGCTTACCATCATCAACAATCGGAGCTAACTGCTCTCGTATACCCATAGCAACGAGGTCGAGACGAGCATTCACACCATCCTTTGTCTTGCCCTGAATGTTGAGAAGCGTCCCGATCACACTATCACACACATTTTTCTCCACATGCATCACATCAATGCAGTGTCTGACATCAAGCTTGCGCCAAGATGATGGAAGATCAAAGAATATCGACCTCTTCTTCCATATGTTTTTCTCAACAGCTTTACCTTTCTTTTTGGACTTGCCGAATATAACATCGATGTCCTTTACCCTCCGATAAACCTGCTCTCCAATTAAGGCCGCGGCGCTTCTTCTTCCGTCTCTTGGCATCCATTAAAAACTTTTTTTCATCTTACGATATGGGTGATCACGTCTAAGAAATCTCCGATGCCCAAGGTAAACCGTCTTCTTTCCATGATGCAACCGGAGTGTAGCATGTGCCTTCTTCACATATAGGGCATGCTTTATGCCCTTGACACTGACTTTAGGACAAGTTCATGTATCTTTGGAAAGTCGTTGATGGTGCAAAATAACATGGCACGAAGCTTGAAAGTCTCATGAGAATACCCATCAACTACATCAACACCTTCCACCCACAACGTTTTCAAGTCTTCAATCAAGGGACCTAGATAAACATCTAAGTCAGTTCCCGGTTGCTTTGGGCCCGAAATCATCATAGACAACATCATGTATTTGCGCTTCATGCACAACCAAGGGGGCATGTTGTAAATCACCAACAGAACAAGTCATGAACTATGAATACTACTCATGTTACCATAAGGATTCATTCCATCCGTAGCAAGTCCAAGCCTTAGGTTTCTTGGCTCATCGGCGAAATCCGGAAACATAGTATCGATATTCTTCCATTGAATAGAATTAGCAGGATGACGAACCTTTCCATCACGTTTCCTCTCATCATTATGCCATCTAAGATTCTTCGCATCTTTCGCATTGGCAAACAATCGCTTGAACCTTGGAATTATTGGAAGATACCACAACACCTTCGCAGGAGGACCCTTTTTTATCACATCATCAACATCATCATCATCATCACCACCCTTCACTTTGTATCGTGATAACCCACATTTGGGGCAATCGTGTTTGTCTTCATGAACACCGGTGTACAATATGCAATCATTGGGGCATGCGTGTATCTTCTTATACTCCATACCCATAGGACACAATACCTTCTTGGCCTCATAGTTACGATCAGGCAATGTGTTGTCCTCCGGAAGCAAGTTTTTCAACACATCAAGCAATTCCGTGAAGCTTTTATCGCTCCAACCATTTCTCGCCTTCACACAAACCAATTTTAGCATCGCCGACAACCGTGTATGAGTAGTACACCCTGGATATAAAGGCTTATCCGCATCACCGCACAACCTATCATACACATGCGCTCGATGAAAAGATTCTTGTCCAATATCATGGATCATGTCCTCTACTCAATCATCCTCCATATCTACGTCAACGTCCTCACTTTGGGAGACACTCGCAGTATTACTACTCAACAACATATCACCATGCCATATCCATCTTGTATAACTCAAGTAAATCCCATCACAAATCAAATGAGTACGTATATCCTTCACCGTACATTTCCTCGTATTCAAACACTTGACACAAGGACAACAGAACATTCCATTACTATTAGGAACATTCCTTTGAGCAAATTCTATAAATTCTCCCACCCCCTTCAAATACTCAGCACTAGTACGCTTACAAACCATCCAACTACGATCCATAACTAGATAGGTCCTGTAGATATAAAAAAAATATATATATCCAATATAAGGACAATACGGGAGATTGAAAACTATAGTTTTTAAAGATTAATTGCTAAGCATGGTCACGGCCTGGCGGTGATGTCTATCACGCCGTAACGTGCCAATCGAAGAGACCATGCCATCCAGGCATAATCGATCACGGCCTGGCGTGATTAGCATCACGCACCGTGACGGATCAACCAACAGAGCAACATGCACTCAAAACCAAAAAAGAGACGTACATTCCAAACAACTCAAACTCACGGTTTCAAGTTTCAACTACTAAGACTACAGTTTCAACATACACTCAAAACCAAAAATACAAAAATGTGCCCTAAATACTCACCGGAAATAGGTGCTCGCGTGGTGGTGGGGAGGGAGCTCGAGTGGTGGCCAATGTTCGATGTGGTTAGCGAGAGCAGAGGGACAAGGAGAGTTAGTGCGCGGGAAGGGGAAAGAGAGATGTACGTCAAGTTATTGCAAAGAATGAATGGAAAGACAAAGTTAGGGTTAATAGTGTACCTCACGGTGGTGGCGAAGAAGCCCTCGCGGTGGTTGCGGTGGAGATGAGCTCTCGATTAGGGTTCTGTGCTGGGTGAGAGTGAGAGTGAGGGTTGAGAGTGATTTAGGGTTGAGCGTGATGAAAAGAGGAAAGAGACGCGTACGTAGGAGCGAAGTGCGGGAAGGCGCGGGTGTAAACGTTATATAAAACAACATTTAACGTCAGTTGTATTAAACAACTGACGTTACAATTAAATTTTTAACGTCAGTTTTATTAACAAACTGATGTTAAATATTAATATTTTTTTAAAAAAAACACTTTTAACGTCCGTTGTTGAATACAACTGACGTTAAAAGTGTTGTGTCTCTGTATAAAGTAACATTCTTCTCGTATCGATCTGTATCACGCCTCTTCTTTTCCTCTATATTTCTATTCCTTCACAAATGGCTCTGAGACCTGTGTTAATTGAGTGACAACAGGCATTTCGGATAGCTAGGGATATAGGATTATTTACGCCAGCTATTTATTTAATCGAAGTAAAAATCACACTTTTAACGTCAATTGTATAAACAAACAGGCGTTAAAAATAAATATTTTTATTTTAAAAACACTTTTAACTTCAGTTTTATTCAACAAGCGACGTTAATGGACACTGTGTTAAGAGTAACAACAGGGGCATTTCGGATAGGGATATAGGATTATTTACGCCATTTGTTTATTTAATCAAGTAAAAATCACACTTTTAACGTCGGTTGTATAAACAAGCGACGTTAAAAATAAATATTTTTATTTTAAAAACACTTTTAACGTCAGTTTTATTCAACAAGCGACGTTAAAAGTGTATATAAGTTTCTCGCAAAAGCATTCATTCCTTTGACTACTCGCTACTAAATTACCCATTATTCTTTGTGATACTTACCCATGCACATTGTAACCTATAATCCTCTTTATGAGCACTAAGTTTATACCTAGACTTAAAGGTCTATTTCTTCCTAATCCTTGGGCGTTTTCTTTTACGCACGTTTATAATATATGACTGCCAACTCCCAATGCGCCTTGGAACCTAATGCTCTTAATGATCAATTTAATTTTTTAGCAACTTACGACGCCTAGTAACTTCATCCCCTACTCCTATAAATAGCCTCCTTCCATCCTTTAATTTTTCTGCTTCACAATATGGCTCTGCCATGGAGATTAACTTCATCACTCTTTCTTCCTATACCTAGACTTAAATGTCTCTGTCTTAATGGTCAAACAACTTCTGAGGTTGTGTAAATCGCATTACATGGGTGATAAGGGTGTGTAAATCGCATTATGTGAATTGCACACACCATCATCCTTCTGGAGAATCAGCAGCTACAGTTCCAAAACCTCAGCTTTGGAACCAAGTGGTTGTTCCAAGAATATTGCTGAAACAGATCGAGTGCACCCTTCACTCTGCCACGGCTCTGATGTGTATTTTTAGATATAAAGGCAAGTGCACCTCGTCGCAATCAAGTAATACGGTGGTAAGACCGGTTATCGTATCCACAGGGATTGGTTGTCAATTACCAATTCACAAACTCAACAACTATCTAGACTAAACTATGGTATGAAAAGTTCATAAAATAAAGAAATAAAATGTTTTTGGTCTTTTGGGAATTTTATCGAACACTTGGTATGCAAACAGAGATGTGGCTAAGATTGTTAGGGTTAGACTACACTAATCCTCCCTTAATTGCAATGAAATGGTTATCAACACAAGTCCTACTTCAATTATGACAATCAAGCCTTTTCTAAAATACTCAAGCCTAATGTCTTAGGTGCATTGAGCCTAAAACCCCAAATGAAGCCCTAATGTCTTAGGTGGAATAACCTGGGATTTTGCATTAAGTCAAGACTTATAAGATTGCAAGCAGCCAACACCTATGTCTAGATTCTTGAACTACTTGGCATATGATTCATGAGCATGCCTTAACACCAACCTTTCAGTTATCTATCAAAGCAACATATCATTCCTATGGGTAGCTGTTGTGACACCGGCAAGTGTACCGGGTCGTCGCAAGTAATAAAACACGGTAAGAGTCTACCGAGGTCGAACACAAGGATTGGGTTACCAATTCGACTAATTTTGCGAGAAATCCGATAAGTTGGTTAAGTAGAGAAAGTGGTTGGAAAGAAACTAAGATCACAATTCAAATTAACAAATCGAATCAATCAAAGAGATGGTGATGAAATCTGGAATTAAAAGCATCTAAGGTTTCGAATCCACCTACCCAATCATGCAAAGTACCCAAGTGATATTGATCTCCTCCTTAGGTTCAATTTTAATGTCAACGGGACCCCTAAATTCTCCTATATCCATTGTCGTGCTCAATAGGACGTATTCGATGATTTGAGTTAATTACTTCCTAGGTCTCTTAACCCTAATCTCGAATTCTATTAATTCTTGTTCCCTAAGAGTTGCATCGATCTCCTATTCACTCTCGTGCAACACTCGATCGATGTTCCCAATTCAAGTTCTGAAACGCGAATCGCCTCTCGGCCTCATACACGTTTAACTAGTTGATCACGCAAGCATATAACCAACACAATGAAATCAGAATTGGAAAACAATAATTGAATTAAGAGAGAGAGAGTTACATCACATGAATACTATGCTGCCATAGGTGGCTTCATCGATCCCTTAGACAAGAGGATTAGTTCCTCATGTCCGTAACAACGACACACGTACAATCGGAAATCATCCTAAGACTAAGAATTAAGAGAAGAGAAGAGGAGACGCAGCCCCAGAATAAGGATTACAAAAGATCTCCAATCAGTTCTGATCCAAAAAGTCCTCTTTTTCTATTCTGATCTGCTCTATTTATAAGGATGCCACGCATCACGGTGGTGATAGCCATCACGGCCAGCGCGGACGGCGCTTTTCAGCGCACTTATGGAATTTGAACTCGCGACGCTGAAGGATGTCTCGCGACGCGAGCCCTCTTGTCACGCGCCCGTGATGTGAATCACGCCAGCCGTGATGTTCTGACTTTGGCACTTTTCTGGAGTTCAAATACTCGCGACGCGAAGGATGTCTCGCGACGCGAACCTTCTTTTCACGGCCCGTGATTTGAATCACGGCTAGGCCGTGATGGTCTCTGACTTGTGTGGATTTTTGGTCACGGCCGTGATACACATCACGGCTAGGCCGTGATAGTCTCTGTCTTCCCGGGTCGTCAAACTCTCGCGGGGCGAGCTTCCTCTCGCGGGGCGAGAATCTCCAGAATGGCAATCTCCACTATTTCTTGACTTTCCTCAATTCTCAGAGCTTCACTTATTGACCTGAAACAACAAAAGCACCCACAAGCGTAATTCTATTCAAAATAACCTAAAAACTACATAAAATACGCAAAATGAGTCAAAGTCCAACTTAGGAACAAAACAAGGCAAATTTGGGCGAAAACGAGAGTGAACTCGAATAAATAGGCACATGAACCCTAGTTCATCTAGTCGTAAAACTAGATAAGCCAGAGGCTTATCAAAATACCCCAAACTTAAACCTTGCTTGTCCCCAAGCAAGCTTAAAACTCAAAAACGACTCCAGACTTGGCAAGCTTAAGGGAACCAATCGATTTCGCACAAATTTCATGCAATCAAAACAGTTTTTTCTCCAATGATCTCCCCCCTACATTAATGTAATCCCCACATTCATCTACTCTAAACTTTTGAGAACTTCATCATTCATGCAATCATTAATCTAAGTTGAGGTTCAGAGTCACACACAAAAGGAAGATCACCAATTTCAAACAATTGCCTTCCTCACAAGGGTATGTAAAATTTCACTCATTCGCTCAAATTCGTCTAGGCTTTCAACTTTTTCGCTCAATTTCACTTATCAAGGGCACTTCCCATGAATTTGATTTCATCTCAAAAATGGTTCCCACGAAAACATGCATGCAACATCAGAAGGTCTTTTAAAGGTCGTAATGGGGCCTGGCTCAGGGTAGGATAATG
The DNA here is from genome assembly GCA_030762895.1 of Sophora flavescens. Lineage (NCBI taxonomy): Eukaryota > Viridiplantae > Streptophyta > Magnoliopsida > Fabales > Fabaceae > Sophora > Sophora flavescens. Next base: position 14,327 of record JAUPTC010000603.1, read on the forward strand.
AAGGATATTTAGGCTTAAGTCCCTAAGAATTAAGAGAGCATGAGCATTTTGACACTTTTTCCACTCAAATTCCTTTTTCCATTTTTTTCATTTGGGCTCGGGTGACTACATCCTTTTCCTTGCTAATCTTTTTGTTTTGCCCCTTTTCTTTTGGCAATTTTTTTTGTTTTCTTCTTTTCTTTTCTTTTCTTTTCTTTTTGCCTTGGGTCAACCTTTATTTTCTTTTTCTCATCCCAATATGACATATCACCTCGTAGCCACCCCAAACTTAGTTTCTCACAACCTTTCTCTTGCTCATTTCCATGCTCTCATAATCCTAAGATTGGGTTAACATGGTTTTTCAGATTTTGGCTCGTAATGTAGGGTCATCAAGAAACAATAGGTCAATTGGGCTCAATTTGGCTAACTAGGGAACATGCATTAGGGATGGTTCTTTTCAGGCCAAGTAGTTATTCAAAGAAAATTGCCTAAATCATTTGATGCAACACATAAACATGCAAACCATATAGAGATTCAAGCAAATTCGGGAAAGTACAACTTAACAGTGATTCACACATTCAAAAACAGAGTTGGAGGCTAAAATCCTCACCTGGACATTTTGCAAACTGTTTGACCGAGATACGATTCCTATTTGGTGCACCCCTCACCCCAAACTTATCATAAATCAAGCAATCATAATAAATCTCAAAGTTCAATTTTCAATTTTTAAGTGGGGATCAACTTTTCTATTATTAGAACCTAGGGGGAAATCATCAATGGTCAATATAATTCATGCAATCCATCTATGCTCAATATAATTAAAATCCCAACAAGCTTGCCGACACGACATTTCATACAAAAACTCTTGATCTTCTCAAATTATTCAAGAGCGACAAACAAAAACAAGACAAAAATAAAAAACAAAACAAAAGTTAGGAGAAGAGAGGGATACCTAGCTTGGGTTGCCTCCCAAGTAGCGCTTGTTTAACGTCCCGAGCCTGACTCAAGTCACCCCTAAGGGTTAATCCGGACGTAGATCTTGCTTGCCGTTCCATGCCTCAGTCCGTATTCTGTTGGCTCTTGCCTTTTCATAAGCTCTCCTACTGTTCCCGGACAGCTCATTTAAGTCCAGCATCCTTCTATAATCAGCACGAACTTTCCACTCCGTGATGGTCTTTTTTGGGATCAACTCATTGTTTACCTTGACCACCACGGTTGTGCCACGTTTCACCCTTGGTGCCTTCTTGTTCTTTTTCATTCCTTTTGCTGCTGAGTTCTTTCCTTGCACATTCTTCCCTTGGGAGACTCGGTATGGGTTCCATGTCTCGTAGCCACTCAAGGTAGACTTCATCCCCGAAGGCGGCCTTTTTTCCTCACTTGTCTTTCTCATGAGATTCTACCGAATCTTTAGTTGCAAGTGAAGGATCATGGTCTTCTCGAGTTGTCTTTACCTTTTCAGTTGGGTCCACCACATCCACTCGATACACAGCTGACTTCTCTTAGGGTGCTTAATCGCTTCAAAGACATTGAAGACCACCTCAGCATCATGCACCCTTAAAGTGAGTTTCCTTGCCGCACATCTATCAAGGCACCCCGGTGGCCGAGGAAGGGCCTACCCAATATGAGAGGGATCTCGGCGTCTTCATCCATATCGAGCACCACAAAGTCCACCGGGAATATGAACTTGTCAACTTTCACGAGCAAGTCTTCGACTACTCCATAGGGATATTTGATAGAACGATCGGCCGGTTGGAGTGACATTCGCGTATCCTTTACTTCTTTGATCCCTAGCCTCTTCATCATCGAGAGGGGCATCAAGTTGATGCTTGCCCCTAGATCACATAATGCCTTTCGAAGGTCATTCCCCCAATGGTGCATGGTATCGAGAAGGAACAGGGATCCTTCAACTTCGGAGGCGGTTTCCAGTTGAAGAATGGCACTACACTCCTCGGTCAAAGCAACCGCGTTTCTTCATCCACAATCCTCCGCTTCTTAGTGAGGAGTTCCTTCATAAACCGAGCATATGATGGCATTTGTTCTAAGGCTTCCGCAAATGGAATGTTAATTTGGAGTTTGCGGAAGACATCAAGGAATCTGTTGAACTGCTTATCCTGCTGAGGCTTCTTCAATCGTTCAGGATACGGTACCTTCATGTAAGGGAGGGAGGTCTTGGGGTTCAACCCATTTCTTCTTCCGAACTCTTCATCTACAAGCTTGACCTTCCCCCTTGCTCCGGTTCCTTGTCACTTGTCAACTTTTCTTTTTCAGTTTGCTCTTCCTCAACATGAGGTTGTTTTGGGCCCTTGTCATCCTGAGAACTAGTGGTACCCCTGCTAGGTCCTAACACCCTTCCGCTTCTAGTAGATATGACATTGCATTGTCCCTGGGGTTGTTCTCGGTGTCACCCGGGAGAGTACGGGAGACGCTCATTAAGTTGCCTTCATGAGCTGAGCAACCCACGTCTCTAGATTGTGAATTGCACGACTCGTATGAGTTGCCAACTTGTCAACTGACGCATTCACTTTCTCTAAAGCTGTGTATGTATAGGTTGACAACTTCTCAATTGTCGCGGTCATCTTCTCAAAGGCCAGCTCCCACGGTTGTCTTCCACCATATGATATTTGCAACTGATTAGGCCCCGGAGGAGCCTGCTGAGTATTGCGCTGCTGAATTCCAATGTTCGGTCTCAGACCCTGTTGAGGTTGTTGCCAATTCTGTTGAGGGTTTGTTGACCGGCTAGACCACCATTAACATCACTCCAAGCAAATCCCGGATGGTCTCTTCTCATGTAGCCCCTATTCTGATTCTGATTGTTCCTCTGATAGTTGCTCTGGGGCACAGTGTCATAGAAGTTGTGGCATGAGTCCACATGTTCTTGAGAGAAATTTAGCGGGCAAATATGAGTGTCATGATCTCCATTACAATTTGCACAACCCGGAGGCATTCCCTCGTGTATCGCATTAACCCTCTTGTTCCCAGACAAAGCCTCATTTTGCATCTTCAAAAGTCTGTTTTGCTCTAAAATGGCTTCCATTGTCCCAGAATTGATTCCACTCGAGGTCTCCCTACCACGGTTGTAATCATTATATGACATCTTCTCTAACAATGTCCATCCATCCTCAGCTGATAAGTAGGAAAAAGAGCCGCCAGCTGCGGCATCACAGTTCATCTGATAGCGTCCCCTCAACCCATTAAAGAAGTGCTGTACTTTGGAAACCGGGTCAAAAGAACGCAGAGGGACATCTTCTCAATAACCCATTGTACCTCTCCACGCTTCATTGTAAGTTTCATCCTCCGTCTGCTGAATGAAGTGACGGCTATTCTTGCTTGTGCCGCCTTACGAGGAGGAAAATACTTGGTTAGGAACTACTGTGCCATTTGCTCCTAAGTTCTGATGCTGTTCCTATCAAAGCTGTCAACCCTATCGCGAGCTACATCCCTAAGAGAAAGAGGGAAAAGCGGCAAGCGAAACTCATTCTGAGAGACTCCCCTGGTCTTCTGCAAGTCATGAGCTTCAAGGAAGCGAGTGATGTGTCTATGAGGTCTTTTTGCCACTCCCATCAAAGCGATTCTCCGGATCCGGAATGTGACACATGCTTCAACTCGAAGGAGTACGTGTTCAGGTTGCCCCTCACAATAGAAGAGTCACAATCTCCCAAGCTTGGTAGATCGTACTCGAAGAGAGGCTTGTAACGAGGAGGAGGAGGAGGAGGATTTTCTTCAGCCATGCCCTCTATTTTAATTCCTTCAATTCTTTTCCGTTCCCTGGCTTCTTTCCTTAATTGCCGCTCGGTCCTGGTGATCTCGGAATCAAATAGAAAGTCCTCTTGTAGGAGGGTACCTCGCATACAAAAACAGGCAAAGACCAAGTGGAATCAAGGAAGCAGAGAAAATAATAACGAAATAACAGAAAAATAAAATAAAAAATAAAATCAACTTAACCAATCAATCAAATTTCCTAAAAATTAGGAAAATTGGTTGTGCCAATCCCGGAACAAGCGCAAAAACTTGTTGTGACACCGCAACTGTACAGGGTCGTCGCAAGTAATAAAACACGGTAGAGTCTCACAGAGGTCGAACACAAGGATTGGGTTACCAATTCGACTAATTTACGAGAAATCCGATAAGTTGGTTAAGTAGAAGAAAGTGGTTGGAAAGAAACTAAGATCACAATTCAAATTAACAAATCGAATCAATCAAAGAGATGGTGATGAAATCTGGAATTAAAAGCATCTAAGGTTTCGAATCCACCTACCCAATCATGCAAAGTACCCAAGTGATATTGATCTCCTCCTTAGGTTCAATTTTAATGTCAACGGGACCCCTAAATTCTCCTATATCCATTGTCGTGCTCAATAGGACGTATTCGATGATTTGAGTTAATTACTTCCTAGGTCTCTTAACCCTAATCTCGAATTCTATTAATTCTTGTTCCCTAAGAGTTGCATCGATCTCCTATTCATCTCGTGCAACACTTTCGATCGATGTTCCCAATTCAAGTTCTGAAACGCGAATCGCCTCTCGGCCTCATACACGTTTAACTAGTTGATCACGCAAGCATATAACCAACACAATGAAATCAGAATTGGAAAACAATAATTGAATTAAGAGAGAGAGAGTTACATCACATGAATACTATGCTGCCATAGGTGGCTTCATCGATCCCTTAGACAAGAGGATTAGTTCCTCATATAAAGTAACAACGACACCACGTACAATCGGAAATCATCCTAAGACTAAGAATTAAGAGAAGAGAAGAGGAGACGCAGCCCCGAGAATAAGGATTACAAAGATCTCCAATCGGTTCCGATCCAAAAGTCCTCTTTTTCTGTTACGATCTGCTTTCTATTTATAAGGAGGCCACGCGTCACGGCCGTGATAGCCATCACGGCCAGGCCGTGGCGGCTTTTTGGCGCACTTCTGAATTTGAACTCTCGCGACGCGGGATGTCTCGTGACGCGAGCCCCTCTTGTCACGGCCCGTGATGTGAATCACGGCCAAGCCGTGATGTTCTCGACTTTGGCACTTTTCCGGAGTTCAAATACACGCGGCCGAAGGATGTCTCGCGAGCGAACCTTCTTCTTTTCACGACCGTGATTTGAATCACGGCTAGGCCGTGATGGTCTCGACTTGTGTGGATTTTGGTCACGGTAGTGATACACATCACTTGGCAATTTTATTAGTAAAGAAAACTCTTGATCTTCTCCAAATTATTCAAGAGTTTAAAATCAAAAATCAAATCTAACTAAACAAAAAGGAAAAAGGAAAGGAAAAGAAAAATTGGGTTGCCTCCCAATAAGCGCTTCTTTAACGTCACTAGCTTGACTTATTAAAAATCATCACCTGGATCCTCCTCCCGGATCAAATGGAAATTGGGGTGGTGATTGTGTGAGTAAAATAACTTTATTCTCAATTCCACCCAGCCATTGGGTGGAAATTCCATTGACCTTTGCAATTATAAACTCACTCCTCTTGGGTCAAGTGGAATTTTTCAAGAGGAAGTGTGACATACAAGTGGAAGGGGCTAACTTACCATTGTCCACACATGCATGCAAGCCAACATAATTATTTAATGCAGTAAAATCAGATTGCTCAGCATACATGGTGGAGGGAATGCTATCTAAATGCCCTGCCTCCTCACTTGTTGTTCCCCAAGGTTTGTGGAAGGTAATCCCTCTTGTTGTGGTTCACTTACCACCACCACTTCATCTTCAATTTGATCCATTCCCACAACCAGATTTTTCACAAATTCTTCTTCATGTGGCTCTATGGGAATCATACATGGTGGTGGAGGTGGTAAATATGCCCAAAAGGTTTCCCAATCCTCCTCGGAGTATATATATATAAGCTCACGATCATAGGATGACTCGTGATGGGATGTTATGAGATAGAGAAAACTCCTCGAAGAATTCTCCCAACTTTATATCATCTTCCCAACACAAGTAGTCCTCCAAAACATGACTGAAGCTTCCTCATCAGTGGATAACAAAAATTTTCCATTACTTTCGTCCACCTAGCACACCCAAAACTCAAAAAAAAAAAAAGATCAAATATATACGGGAAAAATCAAATATACACGGAAATAAAAATTAAGAAAATGTCTAAATTAGTTGCCTCCTTTGTTACTAATGATATTGGCAAAACCAATCCCGCAACGGCACCAAAAACTTGATGCGTATTTTTAGATATAAAGGCAAGTGCACCTCGCCGCAATCAAGTAATACGGTGGTAAGACCGGTTATCGTATCCACGGGGATTGGTTGTCAATTACCAATTCACAAACTCAACAACTATTTAGACTAAACTATGGTATGAAAAGATCATAAAATAAAGAAATAAAATGTTTTTGGTCTTTTGGGAATTTTATCCCGAACACTTGGTATGCAAACAAGAGATGTGGCTAAGATTGTTAGGGTTAGACTACACTAATCCTCCCTTAATTGCAATGAAATGGTTATCAACACAAGTCCTACTTCAATTATGACAATCAAGCCTTTTCTAAAATACTCAAGCCTAATGTTTTAGGTGCATTGAGCCTAAAACCCCAAATTAAGCCTAATGTCTTAGGTGGAATAACCTGGGATTTTGCATTAAGTCAAGACTTATAAGATTGCAAGCAACCAACACCTATGTCTAGATTCTTGAACTACTTGGCATATGATTCATGAGCATGCCTTAACACCAACCTTTCAGTTATCTATCAAAGCAACATATCATTCCTATGGGTAGCTAATCCAAGGAATCACATACTCATAAGGAAATAGAGACTTGCATTAAAATCAAATCAAATACAAACAAGTTCAGAAAAGCTACATCTAACCCCAACAATAGGGGGTTTAACTACTCATATACAAAGAAAACCAAACCCAGAAATAGGAGAAGAGAGAGAAGAGGCTCCATGTGAGCTTTCCTTCTTCTTCAAAGCAACCTCTCTTGGCTCCTTCTAGGGTTGAAACCCTAGCCCGACCCATAGCCTCCCAAGTGCCTCCAAATGCCTCCTCTGGACCCAAAAAACTCCTTGTTATGTCTCTGCGTTCTTATTTATAGGAGTGCTTTGGCGTCCGCGGCGGTGATGGCCATCACGGGCTGGCCGTGACAGCGTTAGTCCAAGCGTGTTTGCACAAAATGAAGTCTCGCGAGCGAGCTAGGTTCGCGTCGCGAAACCCTAATTTTTCGGTTGGTCACGGTCGTGATGTCTATTACGGGCAGGCCGTGACGAGCCTCGACTTTTGCCTTACGCTGCCGCTTGATCACGGTAGTGATGGTCATCCGAAGCCGAAGCCGTGATGGGCTCTGTTTAGCTCATATTCTTCACTTTTCAAGCTTCTATTTCATCCAGGGCTCCACCATGGCTGATTTTGATCATTTTTACATTGAATTCTGCAAAAACAACACCAAGACACCGCTTCACCCGTTCCAAGGTAAAAACTAATAAAAACAAACTAAAAATGCCTAAACTATATGCAAATGCATGCAGAAATGTACATGGAAAATGAGGTGAAATCATCACTATCAAATCACCCCAAGCTTAAGACTTTGCTTGTCTCAAGCAAAAACCAAGAAGCGGAAGAACGAGAACATGGATAGTGAACCAAGAACCGAGTAAATACTAATCCAAGTAATAGGCAATTAAGCAAGAGACAATCGGTTCAAGTCCAATTAGGCAGCTTAGGTTCCTTAGACTCATGTTCTCACTGACTTGGGCACTCTTTCTCACTGAAGATCACCCCAAGCTTGTTTATTTGCTTGGCTCTCTTTCTAACCTCACTCAAGTGTTTAGGGGAATAAGACAATTCACTCAATTTTCCTCAAAGAATGAACTCTACCATATGCTTGACTATCAACCACATCTCTACTTTATTAATGAAAACAATCAAGAATCAAGAGGTCTTTTATTTGGTTGTAACATGGCCATGGGATTAATCGTTAGGTGGGGATAACAAGAAAAGGAAATTTCAAAGGCTAAATCAAGTATCAAACATTTCAACACACGACACCTTCTAAAATACCTTCTTGGGTTTTCAATTCATTTACCACCTTTCTTTTCTTTCCTTTTCTTTTATTTTTCTTTTTTTTTTTTTTCATCCCCTCTCTTTATATTTTTCTTTTCTTTTTTTTTTTTTCTTTTCTTGGAGAGGGAGATTTTTCAACTCAAGAGATTTTTTTTGATTCTTATCCCAAACTTTCAACTACCCTTTTTCACCCTTTTTGTAATACTTTAGAATGTCCCTTATCAAACATCTTTCATCAAAAATTTCAGGGTAACAAGAAAAGCATTTTATTCATTCAGGCTCAAAACCTGGGGCAACTAAGGGATATCATTTCATCATTCAAAACTCAGGCGTAAAAATACCTAGTGCCTCAATCATTTTCAAAAATGTTTTTAAAAATTTTCCAAGCTTCAAAATGGTTTGAGGTCAAGTTCCAGAGAAATTCATCAAGAGAATAACACTCTAACACAAAGAATGGGGTAGATTTATAGTGATACCCCTTAGCTCAAAATCTCACATTTTTAGTAGTTAGAATCAATGAAAAACACAAATCCAAGAACCATATGCTAATTATTAACTATCCAGATTATCCCAAACATTTCATTTTGCAGCCATATCACAAGAATAAAAAAAAAATTGGGTTCAAAAATTCACTATCACAAATTATTAGGCACTTAGTTCTCACAATCGGATGCAAAAATCTACACTAAGGGCAATCTAATCATGTGATCATGCAAAGCTATCATGCTAAACTATATGAATGCAACATGAAACATGCAAAATGACAAATACCCCTACCCCAAGCTTAAAAATTTACATTGTCTCCAATGTAAACAATCAAGTCGGAGAGAGGAAGAAAAATAAAATACGATAAATGGAACGGGCTTACCGAGGCGGTAACAAGTGTTAGCTTACATTCGATTAACTGCCACGAGAATTGGGTGCTTTTTCTTGTCATCTTGCTCTTCCCTTCCTTCTTTCCCTGAAATCACTTGGCAATTTTATTAAGAAGAAAACTCTTGATCTTCTCAAAATTATTCAAGAGTTTAAAATCAAAAATCAAATCCTAACTAAACAAAAAGGAAAAAGGAAAGGAAAAGAAAAATTGGGTTGCCTCCCAATAAGCGCTTCTTTAACGTCACTAGCTTGACTTATTAAAAATCATCACCTGGATCCTCCTCCCGGATCAAATGGAAATTGGGGTGGTGATTGTAACAATAAAAGAACTTTATTCTCAATTCCACCCAGCCATTGGGTGGAAATTCCATTGACCTTTGCAATTATAAACTCACTTCCTCTTGGGTCAAGTGGAATTTTCAGAGGGAAGTATGAACGACAAGTGGAAGGGCTAACTTACCATTGTCCACACGCTACATGCAAGCCATCATAATTATTTAATGCAGTAAAATCAGATTGCTCAGCATACATGGTGGAGGAATGCTATCTAAATGCCCTGCCTCCTCACTTGTGGTTTCCCCCAGGATTGTGGAATAATCCCTCTTGTTGTAGTTCATGCCCACCACCACTTCATCTTCAATTTGATCCATTCCACAACCAGATTTTTCTCAAATTCTTCTTCATGTGGCTCTATAATCATACATGGTGGTGGAGGTGGTAAATATGCCCAAAGGTTTCCCAATCCTCCTGGGAGTATATATATATAAGCTCTCCTCCTCATAGGATCGACTCTTGATGGGATGTTATGAGACAGAAAACTCCTCAAGAATTCTCCCAACTTTATATCATCTTCCCAACACAAGTAGTCCTCCAAAACATGATTGAAGCTTCCTCTCGTGTGGATACCTAAAAATTTTCTATACTTTCGTCCACCTAGCACAAACAAAACTCAAAAAAAAAAGATCAAATATATACAGAAAAAAAATCAAATATACACAGAAATAAAAATTAAGAAAATGTCTAAATTATTGCCTCCTTTGTTACTAATGATATTGGCAAAACCAATCCCACAACGCCAAAAACTTGATGCGTATTTTTAGATATAAAGGCAAGTGCACACGTGAAGCAAGTCAATACGGTGGTAGGACTATATTATCGTATGCACAGCGGATTGGTTGTCAATTACCAATTCTATAAACTCAACAACTATTTAGACTAAACTATGATATGAAAAGATCATAAAATAAAGAAATAAAATGTTTTTGGTCTTTTGGGAATTTTATCGAACACTTGGTATGCAAACAGAGACGTGGCTAAGATTGTTAGGGTTAGACTACATTAATCCTCCCTTAATTGCAATGAAATGGTTATCAACACAAGTCCTACTTCAATTATGACAATCAGCTTTTTCTAAAATACTCGAGCCTAATGTTTTAGGTGCATTGAGCCTAAAACCCCAAATTAAGCCCTAATGTCTTAGGTGGAATAACCTTGGGATTTTGCATTAAGTCAAGACTTATAAGATTGCAAGCAGCCAACACCTATGTCTAGATTCTTGAACTACTTGGCTATGATTCATGAGCATGCCTTAACACCGAACCTTGGATTGTCTATCAAGCAACATATCATTCCTATGGGTAGCTAATCCAGAATCACATACTCATAAGGAAATAGAGACTTGCATTAAATCAAATCAAATACAAACAAGTTCAAAAAAGCTACATCTAACCCCAACAATAGGGGTTTAACTTACTCATATACAAAGAAAACCAAACCAGAGAAATAGGAGAAGAGGGAGAGAAGAGGCTCCATGTGAGGCTTTCCTTCTTCTTCAAAGCAACTCCTCTTGGCTCCCTTCTAGGGGTTGAAACCCTAGCTCAGCCATAGCCTCCAAGTGCCTCCAAATGCCTCCCCTCTGGACCCAAAAAAACTCCCTTGTTTTGTCTCGCTCAGCTCTTATTTATAAAGCTACCGCAGCTCACGGCGGTGATGGCCATCACGGCCAGTGGCCGTGACGCTGGTGTCCTCAAGGCGTGTTTGCACAAATGAAGTCTCGCGAGGCGAAGCTAGGTTTCGTCGCAAAACCCTAATTTTCTGGTTGGTCACGACCGTGATGTCTATCGCGGGCGTGGTCGACAGCCTGACTTTTCTGTCGCTGCCGCTTGATCACGCAGTGATGGTCATCACGCCAGGTCGTGATGGGCTCCGTTTGGCTCATATTCTTCACTTTTCAAGCTCTATTTCATCCAGGCTCCACCATGGCTGATTTTGATCATTTTACATAGAATTCCTCAAAAACAACACCAAGACAACGCTTCAACAGTTCCAAGGTAAAAACTAAAAAAACAAACTAAAAATGCCTAAACTATATGCAAATGCATGCGAGAAATGTACATGGAAAATGAGGTGAAATCACACTCATCAAATCACCCCAAGCTTAAGACTTTGCTTGTCCTCAAGCAAAACCAAGGCCGGAAGAAGAAAGGGGAACATGGATAGTGAACCAGGAACCCAAGTAAATACTAATCCAAGTAATAGGCAATTAAAGAAGAGACAATCAGTTCAGTCCAATTAGACGCTTAGGTTCCTTAGACTCATGTTCTCACCGACTTGGGCACTCTTTCTCACTAAGATCACCCCAAGCTTGTTTATTTGCTTGCTCTCTTTCTAACCTCACTCAAGTGTTTAGGGGAATAAGACAATTCACTCAATTTTCCTCAAAGAATGAACTCATATGCTTGGTCATCAACCACATCTCTACTTTATTAATGTAAAACAATCAAGAATCAAGAGGTCTTTATTTGGTTGTAACATGGCCATGGGATTAATCGTTAGGTGGAGATAACAAGAAGGAAATTTCAAAAGGCTAAACCAAGTATCAAACATTTCAAACATGACACCTTCTAAAATACCTTCTTGGGTATTCAATTCATTTACCACTCTTTTCTTTCCTTTTCTTTTATTTTTCTTTTTCTTTTTTTTCATCCCCTTCTCTTTATATTTTTTTTCTTTTTTTTTTTTTTTTTTCTTTTTGGAGAGGGGATATTTTTCAACCGAGAAATTATTTTTTTATTCTTATCCCAAACTTTCAACTACCTTTTCACCTTACACATATGTCTTTGAGTCCAATCAAGCGTCTTCAATAATAAAAATTTTATTGATACACTTCAGCGCTGCTTAACTTTGAACCTAATGCTCTTAACCAGTCAATTTAATTTTAGCAACTTGGCCGCAATGGCTTCATCCCATACTCACCTCAAATATAAACACTTGGCCCTTTAATTTTTATAGCTTCCACCAGTATGGCTCTGCAATGAAGTTAACCATCACTCTGTTTCCTACATACCTGAACTTAAATGTCTCACTCTAAATGGGTAAAACAACTTGATTGTATAATCGCATTACATGGGTGATAAGGGTGTGTAAATGGCATTATGTGAATTACACCCACCATACGTCCTTAAGAATCGGCTACAGTTCCAAGAAGCCTCATCTTTGAGACAAGTAGTTATTCCAAGAATATTAACAGAAACGGAATTCCAGTGCACCACTTCACTCATGCAGCTCCAAAGTAGTGTAGATTCCAGATGGGCATCCAAGGACTTCAAATGAGAGGGATGCATTAAATGTTAAGTTTTTAAATGGGTGAGGAAGAAAATGATGTTTGAAACTGACTTTTATATTTAGTGCTATCTTGCAGAAATTTTTATCTTTTAAACATGTAATTGCCTTATGACTCGCTTTTGACAGAATCACGATTTGGGTACATACATATATAACTTGTTTTATGTTAAGTACATTTGTTTCATTTGCACAAGAATTTATTCAATTTACTAATTCAAGCTAATTAATTAAGATTAAAAATAAACTTTTAAAAAAAGATTAGAAATAAACTGCACCCTATGGTAGTGATGGATACGCGTTAAGGAGTGACAGAGATGACAAGCCAGAAATATAGGAATGAGTTGATTATTTAAACCGATTATTTATTTTAAGCGAAGTAAAAATATCTGTCGATTTATAAACACAGCGGCGTTAAAGTCATTAATAATTTCTTACCAAAGAAAACACTTTTAACGTCAGTTTATTAAACAAGCCCAGCAGCAAATAATCGTTCATATTTAAAAAACTGCCGCGCCTCACTTTTAGCACTCGATCCTTAAAACAAGCGCAGCGTTAACGAGTCAGTTAATAAATCTGATATTTAAACTACCCGCCGCCCGCGCACAGCATGTTTTGGTTATTTGACGTAGGCCTTTACGTCTAATGCCCTGTTTTCATAGTGTTCATGAAGATCATTACACTGCCAAGTATAAGATCATCTCATACCTACACAGCCAGTAGAAGTATGATGGTAGTTTAATAGACAAGAAAATGAGAGAAGGATTGAGCATATATGAGAAATAAGAATGGCCTACTTGATTGTTTAAGGCCATAGATGGATTTTAATGATACACATGATTAGGATAAGAGGAGTAATACCGGAGGCAATTGCATGTAACTTCTTCATCTAAAAATTACCATGAAGAAAAACATTATGTCGTCAAGTTGATGTGAATTCACCAATTCTTGGAAGATCTGATAGCTAATAGATTTCTAATAGTAGTCAATTTTGCCCACCAAGGGGAGTAAGTGTCAAAAGAAATCAGTTCCTTCAATTTGTGTGAAGCCGCCCAGCAACCAATGGGGCTTTGTATATACCGATCACGCCATCGACCCTATGTTTAGTTTTATAAGCCCATTTACATCCTTTAGGTGAGCACCCCTTAAGGTAATTTGATTGAAATCCAGTATTATTTACAGTTGGGAGTTGCCAACTCCAAGTATCCATTGCCAGCCAGCCATTAGCTGTTTATCATTTTTCCTTAGCCAGTGGGTGGATCATCTGCTGGTTGCTAAGAGTGATGCAAGTGGGATAGGAAGTTTAGAATAAGAAAAGACATTGGATAAAGGATATAAAAATGACGAGTGTAGCGGGGATAGAAGATACCAGAATTACAATGGAAATCTTGAAGATATATGGGCTGTGGCCAACCAATGGACTTCACGATAGGAACAGGCTGAACTCATCATAGCAGAAGAAATGGCAGGTTGAAGCATACGAAGAGAGATTGGGAAGAGGAAGGAACGAAGAATCCATCAAGAATTGAATAAAGCCCCAGGTAAATCAAAAGAAAAACAACCTCGGGATAGAGTTAGATGGAAGGAATGGATAGATCAATAGGCATAAGTGAAGGAGAATAGAAATATAGGATTAAAAAGACGGCATGCCTAGAAATAAAGGTAGTCCCTTTGTGTAAATCAAACAATAGATAATACTTAGTGTACTTGTTCATAACAGCAAAAAAGATGCATTTCTAGCTCTAGGATCTAGTTTATACCTATTTAGCAATAAAGTAATATATATAAGAGAAAGCGTTAAAGACCTTTAAATCATAAATACAGGTGATTAATTATATAATAATTCATATGGAGATTTATTATGAAGCAAGGGTAGGTAATTTGTTAATGATATCTAATTGATAAGATTAAGCAAAAGACTTAAAATCTTGGTGCTTGGATGAAAAAGTAGGACTTTCGTTCCATTCAGAAGATACACCCCTATCTTCCCCACTCTAAACAATGGAATTAACACCTTGAGGAGTCTCTACTTTGAAGTTTGGTTGAGAATTACATGGAAGCATTTCAAGAAGCGTGTCAAACTCCATTCTATTATATCTGTAGAATTCTGTGAAAAGCAGAAAACCTGGTTGGAAATAAGCACGAAAGAATCAATACCAGGTGAACATTTACCATTGTTTTGGCCCCAGCGACTCGAGAGAGGGTGGGAAGTGGTCAGTTTTCTTGAAATATTTCCCTCTTTCAAAACTTGCTCCAAATCGAGGAGTTACGGCCTCAAGATCTTTTATAAGTCAATGAAGGAGTTTATATAAAATCCGAATGAAGAATTGGCCAGGATAATAAGATTAATTGAGAATATATATTCGGGTTCATTAACTCGGTAATAACAAATACGAAATTGTTGGAAGCCTTTAAAGATTAAGAACATGATTACTTGATTTCAGATGCAAGCATTAACAGTCAAGAGACTTGCAGGTTTCGGTTTCAGTTTTAGTTTCAGTTCAGCAATCAAGAATGGTTTTGATCAACCTCGAGTTTGAATCTACGGACAACCTGAGACTTGATTCTGATCGGACTCGGGTTTCAATATAGTTCATACAGGATCAAGAACAGACATTATATTGAACTTTAAACATCTAAAATCATAGGTTCTTGAGGCACTAAGCAGAAATTAAAAATTAAGGTTTAGAGATACCCACGGCCAGATTTATCCTGGTTGATCGCCTCTCTTATGACCTTCGCGATTCAAACTCCACCTTGAGTTCACCTTACACTGGCTTTGCAGGAGCAGCAGAAAAGCATACCTGCGAGCACTCCTTTACCTCGAGATACACACTCTGTGAAGGGCTCAATCAAACTCCCCCTTAGGGGATGCCCCTAATCACTGGGAGAGACTCTCTCTCTTCTGATAAATAAAAACGAAAAATTGATTCTAACTCCTACATTAGTCGAGATAAACAAATTGAAGCACTTATGGAGATAAACACTCCTTTCACAATAAGCTCAGAAAGATGATGAATGATTTTTCTAATTGATTGTCCTTTAAATTTCTAAATCTGGTGTATGATATTCTTTAAAAGTATTCCTTTGATCCTACATATGCCAAAGCAAGTTATAGTCGTTGGATCAAAATCAAAGCGGTTTTTGAGTTTGTTCGCAAGAATCTGTTTTCCTTGGTCCAGTTCTTGAAATAGCTTCTACGCCGGCTCTTATAGAATTCCCGTCCATCTTGAAAATAACCGCGTCCATCATGCATTAAGATATTATATTGGTTCAGAAGCTGTCAGAACCAAACTCCTGCTCTTACGTCATTGGATGGGCTTTCAAACAAGAACTTAGCAAGTCCGAGGCTTGATGGTAGCGCTTATCGCTTTAGTGGGCGGTAGCCTTACCTTATCACCTAGTGATGACGCCACAATCATTGGTGGGCGTCAACCACGTCACTTTGGATCGATTGGCGCTGCTCAACACGATGGAATGAGCATACCATCACTTTAGTTGTGGTAGCATATCACTTAGTGAGCGAGCACTTCTGTCACTTTAGTGAATGAGCACTTGTATCACTTTAGTGGGCCGGTGCTTCCTTTAGTGGGCGCAGCTTTTATTACTTTCAGCGTTGGGCCAGCGCTTTATTACTTGATGTTGGGCCCAGCGCTTCGATTAAAAAAAATCTTATTTCCAAAAATTGTACCATTAACGAAAACTTATTCCCGCTTTTGTGTCTAAGTTATGGGAGGTGAATTTTGCTTTGCCATGCATGTTTCTAGATTGAGCTTCTTTGTGACTAAGAGATTTCTTTCTCACCACAAATCATCTAAGACTTAAATCTAATTTTCTCGGAATTGTTGAAACTTTGTCTTGATGATTCCCTTTGATCTCTTATCTTTGCTCTTTTGTGGCTCATCATGTAGCTCTTTTAGTTCCTTCAAGTTCTTTGTCCCAAATATTTTCTTGTCTTTGTCAGAGACTTGTTGATTACTGCTTGATACCATCTTTCTAATTTATTTTCAAACACTTGCATACATATTAAGTTACCTGTTTGTCACTGTCAAAACTCTACAAGTCATTGAATTTATGATTTAGAAGCCTTAGTCTTCATGAGGAAAGCAAATTATAATAGGTAAAATCATCTAATTGTTGAAATATTGGTAGCATAGCCGAATGGGGATTCCAATGGGACCCCACATATCCATATGTAAAAGATTAAACGCGTGATGGCTGTCATAGTAGTCTTATCCCAGAATAAGGAGTTTACTTGAATTTAGCATAATGACAAGAATTATGAGCCAATTCTTAATTGAAAGCGATACTAAGAAACTAGTACAAATATTGGACAAGATGTTGGAAGAAGGATGGCCTAACCTAAGTACCCACTTAAAATTAAAAGAATCCAATCTTAGCAAAAAGAGCAACTAAGCTGAGGTTTGTGAGTGTGTAAACAGGACTGATGTGTGAGAGAAAGATGATGAAGGCTTAAGTATACAAAGATTGTTGTAAATTTTCAGCATACCCAGTGTGTCACCCTCTTGGAAAGGAGCTCTACCGTATGTCACAAGAAGAAGAAGGAAAGTCAATTGACAAGTAGTAGACAATCTTAATTTGTAGAAGTAGGCAGATTGAAATGGAAGTCGGTGTATACGAGAACTTGTTGTTGTATAAAGTAAGGAGTTAGTTTAAGATGGGAGCCAAATTGGCCAATAACGTTGGCACCATTAGGAAGTTTAATTAATAGGTGCAATTGGGTTGTGAGTTGAAAAATATTGAATGTAGAGGCAAACATGATCACTTGCTCCGAGTCCAAATCTAAAAAGAGAAGAAGAAGGAAAAGAGTATACCTGACTTTTGTAATCTTTGGAAACTACATGTTGTGTGAAGTCGGTGGAGGAGGCTTACGTGGAAGATGGAGGAGTACCATGGTCAATCTTGGAGGCATGTAAAGAGAGAGACTCTAGGTATTAGTGGTCCTCCAGAGAGGCCATGGTTTATCGGATAAGTGAATCGCCAATGAGTAAAAATTGCTCCAGGATGGTTTGTTTTGAATTAGGAGTAGAATGGCCATACGCCGTAAGAGTAGTGCTTGTATTGCTGACATTCCTATAACCGGAGAGGAAGCCATGCTTTAGGCTGCATGTATCGTAGTATGATTAGCCCTTCCACAATAGTTGCATAACATTTGCTGTGGTGGATACTCCATACCACTCTTCCTTTATATGAAGGCCTCTGCATTTTTAGGGAAAAATTGGCACATATCAGACAGCAAGAATAGTTGAATCCAATGGTGGTGAAATGTGTGGAGTCTTTTCTTGATGAAGCACCATTGGAGCTAAACCCGGCTAATAGATGGCAAGTTTCATAGGGAAAAGGAAATAGGATCCTACAGACCACAAAGTCATTAATACCTTTAGAAAACAAAAGACATGTTCCTTTTGTCCTTCTAATTTTCAGTGATTAGCTTCATTCACATATACAGGAGTAGATGCAGAGCACAATTTGGGGTTGGATCTGAAAGTCCAACTCGTCCCATAAACTCACCATGTCGATGAGAATGGAAGGATATATATCACCTGCCTTATGGATGGATTTACTTCAAGAATATAAACCTCCCACAGTGGTTTTCTGAATAGAATCAGGTTTCAAGTACTCTGACCATAAGGATCTTGCATTATCGAAAGAAGTTGCTTTGAGATATAGCAGCCAGGGGAAGAGTTCGATTGATCCATGACACCACCCGTATATTCACATCATTCCAGCATCAAAGCGAAGAAAGGATCCTTCGGCAGCCAGGCTTGAGGAGCTCCATTGATGAACTTAATCTTGTTCTTGGAAGAAATGCATTGATGGCGGCTCAATTGTTTAAAATTGTCCCCATTGAGGGGTGGAGAGGCAAGACCCACTGGATTTTCTTGGATGTAGAGTAAAAGGGAAGCCAGAAGGATTTTGAGAAGGAATCAATTGGTAGGAGGTGATGGTGATGGTGGTTATGGTGCCATTATTGAAGGCCAGAAGAATGAGGTGAAGCATTCGAACATGAGAGTAAGTCACGGGAGCTTTTTTTTTTTTTAAAATTAAAATCTGATACACATATTATTATGCAGAAATGAATTTGAACTGGTATGACCATATCTTTTTCACTATTCAATAAAAGAAATAAGTTCCTATATATAGGAGATTAATGAAAGAACTTAGTCAAACTACTCTACAGAATCTATCAGGAATCCCTATCTCACGCTGATATAACAGAAAGTTAACCAGAAAACTAACTACTCTATTGAATTTATACTTATCAGTATATATGCATCAATAGGCAAAACGAGATCAGAGGGCTGCTTAAGCCAAACCATTGGACTGAACAGAAACAATGAAATATAAAATCTGATCATAGTTGGCCGAGTATTTCTGGACTGCGGGCTGAAGCATTGGCAACAACGATGCAGTTGTGCGCGGCAAGGCAAGTTCACTAATGTCATGCAGAGGCCCCTTGAACCTTCTTCACATAAGTAGAGATGGAGCCATCAAACTTCTGAGGTGCAATGACACTCATGCGATTTTGGAAAACTCCATAAAGACGTCAAGTGTTGTTGGTTTATTGAACCATGGCACGCTTTCTGATGATGTAGGCACAATTTACTTCTCGGATACGGATGAATGGTGGAGTTGATGATGTACAGCTGGGTGTAATCTTTTTCATTTCCGTGAGCTCTCGATGATGGCGAGCCTAATTCTGCTTCTTGGTCAAATGTGTTGTGTATTCTTATTCGTTCGGCTGATTTTACTATCAAGCCTGTTATTAGAGGGGCACACAGCATAACTAGTGTAAAAGGGGCTTGGACCTTACAAAGCCAAACTTCTTCCCTAAGTTATCTCTTTTTACTGGAAGAAAAATACCCACCCATAACATTTTGAAAAAACTTAAAGATCCTTTTTATATCTTAAATTAGTAAAGAGAAAAAAATTATATTTAAATACATTCAAACATGAACAAAATTAGCTTAACAACCTGCAACAACTATTTAAGTAAAGAAATTTCGTACTGTGTTATTTTATAAAGCAGCATTCCTTTCTTATTCTTTTATGTATGAGGCTCCACCATTCCACCATTGCAGGAAGGAAGCCTGATTCATTTATTCTCTGAAGTTAAGGTTCCACTTAGTTTCCTCTGTGAGAATGCTCCATTTCAGATTTCTCTACCTTGAAGGCTTTACTTTATTCTTCAAAACTTGGTAAATTCAAAGTGAATTCAAACATCAATTGTATAACTATGACCTTGACAAATACATCAAAACCAATTGAAACATTTCATATAAACTAAACCCTTCAAATATCGAGTTATTACAGACTTGAAGTACTTTTACAATGGATGGATCCTAAAGAACCGATATACAATTTTCAAGTTATATGCAGAGAATGAGAGAAGTGAAGCTTTCTACAGAGAAAAATGAAGTGGGCATTCTAATTTTTCTGCAGGATTAAACTACACCTGTATATTTGCAACCAATTATTCTCTGGCCTTGGTCGTGATTCTGTTCACTAAGCACAATTGATTGATTTTCTTCTATTTTCATCGACATTAGGAGGCTATATAATACTAAACAATTGAGAAATAAATACTTTTACTATAATTAATATGCATTTGAACTAACACATGCTTACTTCCAAAAATCTGGTGTATGTATTAACTACAACAAGTGGACAATATATGCATATAAAATCAAAGTAGCATTAGCACCAAATTTTCATACTTTAATAACATGTAATGTTTACAGTTTGAAATCCCTTAGGTCAACCCGATCAGGTTGTAACCAGCTGGTCTCATGTTAACCGCGCGTATTGAGTTATTAAGTCTAAAGACAAGTTCCTACAGATGGCGCCAAATCTGGTCATCATTTAGGGGCCGGTGAGAAAGTAGCTGAAAGCGATATCTTATAATGAGTTGAATTAATAATTAATTAATTAAATTCAAATTAATATTTTTTATAATTAGATGATTAATTTTATAAATAGACACTATAGTTACAGATATATACTCAATTAATATAGCTCAAAAAAGAGTGAAATAATCTCATCATTTGCATTGATAAAGCATTTCATGATCCATAAAGTGGTTGTGTCGTGTCTCCACCCAGAAACCTTCAAGGCTGCCATTAAGTGCAATAGTCAAGCCATAAGAGGAAGAAAAATGGCCTCTTTATAAACTAACCATTTTCTCTAATTAACCATAAACAATAAAGGCATCAATCACCCATAAAACAAGATTAACTTTGAAAAGGAATGGATTTATTTGTCAGGGAACAACGAAATAATAAGAAGCAATCCTATTATACATAGAAATAAAGAACTCCAATCAATCTCTTTCCTTCAATTTTTTAAATTTCGAAAATTACATAAACCCTAACCCTAACTTTAATCAATTAAATTTTTCAATAAAACAAATTTTATATTCTAAAACCTAATATAATAGTCTGATACTACATGTAAGATTTCCAATATCTATACAACATCAAATCAATCACATACATCTTAAAGCGTATCAACAAAGTGATTTCACCAAGTTTTTTTACAAAGTGCCTACAAGTGTCACGCCAAAGTCTTCTACTTCTTTAGGTTCTTCCCCATTCCAGCTATCCATCGACAGGCAACGCATAATTTTGAGGGTGTAGAATCAAATGAGATTTTGTCCTTTGAACAAAGTGTCACTAACCTAATATACATTCATCCGTGAAAATTAGGCCACCAGACCTACTATTGTCTATCCATCACCAATTTTATACTTTCCATGGGCTGACACTGAAGCCCAACAAGGCTCAACACACTAAAATGGATCACTATATATGAGTCTTCAAGAAAATACTGAGCTATCATCCTACTCATTTTAATAAAACAAATACAACGATTAATAGATGCTTGAACAAAGAAAAATATAACATTGATAGATGAGGAAGTGTAAACAGGCAATGAAGATCATTGCTATATCATTTGATAGACTTATAACATATGAGTATATTTTATATTTGGCCATTTATAAAAAGTTAATTGTATATACTAAAAATGTAAGTTTGTTTCACAACAATCCAATGAAAGTTCTTCCATCCGGTAAAAAAATTTGGCTCACTATCCCAAGCAAGCCTATTAGCTAAGACTTGGATATAAATTGGACATCTTAGACGGAGTTAACAAACAACACGGATAATGGCCCAGAAAGGATTTCAAGTAAGACACCAGATTAGATTTGTATGAAAAATATTAAAAAATCGATCAATTGGTTCGGTTCGAATTAAATTTATAATTTTTAAAAAAAACTCCAACGTAAAATATAAATATATTTTGGCCATTATTATTCCTCGATATGTAGGATGTGATTATTAACATTCAGTTCATTAAACCAAGCATTATTTATTTGTTTCCGGAAACGCATATGGGGGTATACTACTAAAGCAGGTTTTCTTGGTTGTTGAGTAGGAGGGGAAGTCAGAGTTGCAGTTAGTGGACTTGGATATACTGGAAATTAAGAGCCCCAGAGAATATCAAGTTCTTGGTTTGACCGCTTCATGATGATGTTCATACTTTTTCTCTGCTTCATCATTGAAATGGCTAATGGTTTTGCCAAGGTGTTTTCAAGAAGGATTAGACCTTCTTACATTGTGTTGGGATTATCATCGACCGACACATCTGGACTTCTTTACCCACTTTCACGATGTGTTTCTTTCACCCATGGATCATATTCATTGGCCTAGGGATGGGGTAAATGGTCAATTCAAACTCTTTCATAGTGTTTATGGATGTCATGGAGGGCTCAAAACTCTTTTGTTACTGGTCCGATCACCCTCATCATAAAGTTATAGTTGTTATTCAGGACCTTGCTCCGTGCTTATTTCATATCTCAAATCCGGCGTTCAACTCTTTCTGTGTATTCTTTAGAAGCGAGTTTCTTGTAAGTTCATCAATCTTCAAAATCTTGTAATATTTTCAAGTTTGTAGTATTAGCTTTCACCAAATCAATTAAATATTTTTGGATATTGTATTTATTTGATACTATGATTTTCATGTTTCAGATATTTTACCCTAATATCCATAATGAAATGATCCACCGGTGGCGTTACGATATAAGGCCTTAGTGATCTAGTGGCTATCATTTTGAGTTGTCCTTCCATTACGGAATTAGTGGCTTTGAAGAAGGTGTTAAAATGTGTCAAAGCCCAAGGGTGGGTAGTAAAATAGATTAAGTAAATATGGTGTTCGGGGTGTTGGTAAAGGATTTCTTATCGGTAATAGTACTAGAGTATTGAGTTTTAAGATCATCATATCAGCCCTCTTAAGATGATTTTAAATAAGGTAAGAAGAATTGAAGAAATAGGTGAATCTAGTAAAAATGAAAGATAATTCATCCTTAATCAATGAACAACAAATAATTTTCGAGATCTCAAAACAAACCATAATTTAGGTATTCCTCCATTAAATGTTTTAGAGATATATAAGACAAAATTTTGAACAAATTTAAATACGATTTCTATTAACACTACTTTGAATATCTTGTAGTAGATAAAACTCCAGAATCCACAAATCTCTTGAATTTATCTATGCTTAAAAAACACAAACAAAAATGAAAATTTTACATATTGGTTTGATACAAGTGGCTATTAAACCTTCCATAGGTTAGGGCATAGACACCTTTTTGTGTGTATGTCAGAGATACTCGACCTGCTAGGTTCGAGGATCAAATTCTTTCAATAATTGAGGCCATCTTCAGTGGTCCCACTTTTTCAATAATTTCCGAGATTATACTATCTTTGGAGAATCTTGGTAAAAATAAACATAACATAAAATTGGACATTGAAATAAAGGGAAGGAATTTAGAGTCCCAATTCCTCCAACATGGCTGTAATATATAAAATATATTACAAGCTATGAAAATAAATATTTCGCAAAAAGGCTTTCATCAATAGAAGATAGTTTTTTACAAGTATATTTCAAAATCAAAATCTTACTCTCGAACACTCAACCATAACTGAAGTCTCAGAAATTTAGAACACCTGTAATTTGGGTACATACTCACAAAAACAGAACCCTATGTAATATAGTCCCTAATGAATATTCTTAAATATTCCGATAGTTTCTCCTTTTGGTAAAGTAGTTCTCTATTTGCATCCTTGAGCTCACTGAGGATAAGAGCTAATACAAATAGTCAAGAAGGTCAATGGATCTTCCATTCTTTGAGATTAGGGAGTGAGAGATCCCATTATCCTCGACCCGGATATAGGTTGAAACTTCACCCGATGTAGGATTTTTGAGCGGATAAAGTTTTAGCATCTTAACCAATTGGTGCAAAGAAGGAGATCTTGTAATTTGATGTTATAGGCATTTGGAAGAACAATTTCTTCTAAGGTGGAATAACGAAATTGCTCTTTTCATGAAAGATCACCCCTGCTATCCCTCAATCTAGATATTTGAATTTTTCATATTTCAGCTTCTATTTTCTTAAATTTCTAATATTTTGATTTTATTTTATGAATAAATTTAAAAGATCTTTTAATAATTTTCATTATTTTTGTGCTTTTAATGACCCGCTAGACCAGCGGTGTTCATTAGATAACATTTCTGACGTTTTCCATCTCAACTTAAGTGCAAAGCCCTAAATCAGGGCTGCTTCACACTGTCTCATCTCATGCTCTCACACCGCTTTTGCGTTGAATCAGTTCCCAATGTTAGGTGGCCTCTGCGGGGGCCTTCCTCCACCTTCTTCAGCCGAAGAGAGAAATCAATCAACGCAAATGTCTGGTCAAGCAGCACCAAAATGGCTCCACGCCGCACTCCGTAAACCGGCAACGGTTTCCCGCTCCTTCTGAAACCGTTTCACAGATCCCGACCAAACTTAAAGTAAACCCTTCTTCTTCAGTTACCAAAACAGCGGATTTCGACGCCGCCCCGACTCCGGCCGTGCCGAACGGCTCGTTCAGCAACAGCCAGCTCTGGTGGGCGTCAATCGACGGTCATCGAGGAGTACGTCCGGCGGGGCCGAGAACGACTACGAGGAGTACCGGCGGGGAGGGGAAGAAGTGGAAGGCGAGGGAAATGGAGATGATGGGGAGCTGGAGAGGAGAGAGGCAAGGAGGAGGAAGAGAGGGAGAGGAGGAGAGGGAGAGAGAGAGGGCCAGAGGAACAAAGGATTCTTCCAGGTTGAATATCTCCGGCGAGGGCGTGGAGAGGCGCACCGCAATGATGGCAGCAGTAGCGCTGGCAGTGGCGCTGGCGGTGGGGCGATGCCGAGGTCGCCTTCGCCGCGAAATGCTGGATGGATTTAGTATCGGGGAAGTTGGAGCCGGGCGGGTTGAGGAGCTCGGTGCGGTAGATGACGGCGGCGCAGAGGATGATAGCGAAGATGCGTGGCGGTGGAAGAAGGGCAGGGCTTGAAGCAGGAGCAAGGGATTACCACTCCTTTGATGGCTAGAAAACCGATAGGCGAAGCTGGCGTTTTGTGCCAATACTGATGAAAAGCTAGATAAGAAAGTCAAGGTGACCTTCCATGGGGTACCTACAAGGGTGTTACTGTAGGAACAACAGTATGTGCCTATTTTCACTTCCTGCTGCATTTCATATTAAGGGCTTGTAGTATATTCGTTTGTGGCACTGGGAGTTTGGTTTAGTGCCCATGCTCTTCAATAATGTTTAAATTTACTCAATCTTATAGATAATATGGTCATGATGCGTAGCTCGTGTTTTATTTCCACATGCTTGCTGGTTTGAGGTTTATTCTATAGCTAATGACATTACCACCATTAACTTCTTTGATATATAATTTCCACTGCTGAATAATTGTGTTTGTGTGCATTGGTTTGAACTTTGAAGGGAGTGTCTTAAAATTTTAGTTAACCACACTTCTAGTAATCTGATTAAAGTCTTAACAAATTTTGTTGTTTATCGAATTATGCGTGTTATTTTATATATTTCTTTGTTCTGGATACCAACTGGTTCCGATTACAAAGTATTTCATTATTTGTTGTTTTGTTATTTTATAATCTGATGAAGCCTTCAAGTTTTCTGATTATGTAATCAATGGTATGATTTTAATAATCTATGGAATAACAAAATAAGTTATGATCAGATCACTTAGATTATCGTGCTGACACATCAGAGCTTTACTAGGTTTTCTTTTCTATTCTTAGATCTATTTTATCAGCTTGAAGTTGTATTTTTGTAGTAATGATTAATGACTACACCTTCAGTTTTGATTTTGAAGATTCATATTGAATATCTCTATTATTTTATTTGGTGATGTCTTGGAGATTCAGCATGGCATAGAAAACTCAACTATTGTTACACTTAGAAAATAAAGAAAATATGCTGAAGTTTTGCATCTTGACAAACACCTTTAATTGCAAATGTAATCTTCCTGATTGAATAAGGAAAAAATTCCTGATTAGAAGACAATTGACTCCCCAATAACTCCTTATTTATTCTACAAATTTCAACAATGTTTTACCGCTGCTAAAGATAGCTGGCTAAGTTATCCTAATAACCCCAGTTGGTGTGTATATATAATTCATCATATGCCCAAACTTATTACATATCATCACCTGACCCGAGGACCTCTAATTGGCTAATGAAAGTATCTGCTAGCTGGCCAATAAAATTTACAAATGTGGTAACAATCTTTCCAGGAATGAATTTTTTCCCTTTCAAAGTGACAATCAATCCCATTGTGCCCGGGTCGCTTTCATGGAAGAAGTGGATTGAAGCTACATTTGAATTTAACAATTATCATCACAGGCTTCGTGATCATGATTTCCAAATGTGTTCAACTCTTCTGAGCAACTTTTTCTTAACCATAGGTTTACAAATCTGGACTACAATACTACTGGGAGGATAATTAAGTTTCCCCACCAACCTTCCCTTCTGCCAGATTCAGAAAGGCTCCCCTGATTTGGTATAAGTATTGGATCCATAAAGTGCCAACTAGCTTCGCATTCACAAGACTTGATTCCTCAAGCATGTACGCAATCACTTTCTTTGTGAGATTACCTGTCATCCTCACAATAGTTGACCTCTGTTTCTACAAGTATCAGAACCCGGTCAATATATTATCCCAGATTTATGACACCATTAGTCAATGCCCAGTGTTATACTTCTTGTCAATGTACACGAATTAGGTAAATGCACCCTTAGGCAGAATACTGTGATAGAAAATAGGCTCAGTCCAACCCACATATAATATTGATTGCTCGCCTAAAATTGCTAAATTTGCAAACCAACCCCTAGGAGATTATTTTCGATAGTTTGAGACTTGCAAAAGGCGACCAAGCTAGTCCAAAATACTATCCACCAGGAACAAATACCTGGAGGAGTTATGTCCTAAACTACTCAGGCGAGGACGGATGACATGAAGAATCCAGCACTTATCAATAATATTATTTGACGGTGATAGTGGTCACACACTTTTGGTAAGAGCTTACCGGATTGTGCACCCTGAGTTGGAAATCCCTGGATGCCCTTAGGATACAAATCCGGAGGCATCAACGGTAGGAAGCCTTCGAGATCAGAGGGGGCTGCTTGGCCGTCGTGTTTTGGGATGAAACAATAAGAGCCAAAAATCATTGCACAGGTTGGCCAAGGAGTGTTCTAGAGGCAGGCCACAAACCAACAACGGTCGCGATTCTTGCTGACAGGGCAAGAGTTCATTGTGTCATGGGGCCCTAATTTACTTCTTCCCCGCAAGAGATAGGACCATCAGGCTTAAGGAGCCACGATAGCGCTCATCCGATTTTAGAGAAAACTCGTAAAAGTAGCCAGAGTATCATTGGTTTACCAGAAGATAGCAGCTTGCTTTAAAATGGACTCCACCAGTGATCACCAAGCACAAAAGTTTTACCTCTAAGAGATGGATAGATGACAGACTTGATGATATACAGCTGGTGTCAATGTTGTTCCACCATGGGCGCTCGTTGCGCGAGCCACGGTTCTTGCTTTCTT